>BQMF02000012.1:1800000-2067049 GCA_027922465.2 Turritopsis dohrnii
AAATTCTCGAACTGACTGAATCCTTTTTGTTTTCGCTACCACTAAGAAATATAAGAAGAAGTATCCTCTACCTACAACCAAGTCCTTTCGAATTTTATCTGAGAAATTGAGACCAGAACTAAAGTATGCCGTTTTTAAGAGACTTTGTACCGTGTAAATTTGTAGGGAGGTGAGCTTTTCACCTGATAATGCATGTTATATTTGCCTTATAATAAGTTCTTTTCCTTCAAGTTAATATCCTGTTTGGGCAAAAATTGCAATTACTTTAATTTAATAAAAAACAAATAATTTGGTTTTCGATAATAATCCGTTAAAAGAAGGTTAAAAAATTCCAAAAGTAGATAAATTATTGTGAAAGAAGTATTTCCAAGCTAATATTTTGAAGCCCACATTCGTCTGTTTATATCTGTCACACCATGCATCGGAGACGTAAAAAATGTTCAACAAAGAAGTATTGTAGTATTAAATCGATTTTGTAAAAGGATAAAAAAAAAATCATAAATGGGAGGCGATATCATGCCTTTTTTATTACAAAAACCTATACGTGATGTGTGTCAATATCTAATAGGATCGTGATAAAGGCAATTGTTTTATATATTAAAAAAATGTTAAAAACGGATCGCTCACCAGGCGGTCACTGGGAGATTTGGGTTTCCCCATCGTTCTACTGTACGAATCTATGACGTCATAACAAAACAAATGGATTTCTTTCGTGGGAAATTTAAATGGCATTCATCAATGAGCAAAAATATTGTTCAAGTATGTTTCACACATATGGAGTGGAAACAAATCGTTGAGGATTTGAGAGTGTCCATACCAATCGGACCTGGTGTGTTTCCCAGTTGGCAAATATGTTGAAAGAATTACTGCGAAGGAGTGCATTTCTTTAGAAAAACATACACTGTGTCAATAAAAATGTTCTTTATCGCAGTGATCTTTTGACGTTTTTTGCCCACTGGGCTTATCATTCGGCTTGCTGGTTGTTGTTGGAATTTCGTTCTAACTTACTGCGCATGCGTTGTATAGTTCTATTCGACATGTTATAACCAAGTGTACTCGCCAATCTCGAACCCAGGGTTTCTTGCCTTTGTATATCGAAAAGGCAACCCTGGGTTGTGTACTCGCATGTGACCGTCAATACTTAACAAGAGAAACACACCTAATTAGCTCCCAGACCCCCAGAAGGATTTCACTTAGGTGACACCAACATCTTCACTTCTTCATTAAAAAGAAGATAGCGTTGTTATTGCCAACCATATATAAAAACTCACGTCAGCAGACGAAGGTTCAAAAATGCTGACTTGCTTCTTAAGTCGCTTATCTGAGTTAGTTCATGCGGGATCAGAGCACATTTCGTGATGATTTGTTTTATCAAACGGCTATTTAAAAAAATAAAGCATATATTTGTCAATGTAGCTCGCATCCATTTAAATGTGATTGGTCAAAATCACGTGATGAGATATATTCGATTGGTCATATAATTAGCTTTTATAATTTTCTCGTGCAGATCTTATCATCTCATCAGTGCTTTTCTCACATTGTCATGATAATTGGTTTGTTCATAAAATTCAACCTCCTCCCCAGGAGTCTCTTGCCTCAGCGCAGATTTAAATGCAGATAGGTCTAAAACCGAGCTTAACAATTATGATATTAACATAGGCGTGGAAAGCTCTTGAGAAATTCTTTTTTGCTTGATTTGAATGAACAAGATATGGTCTCGCCATCCCAGACAAATATTACGATGTTTTCACCACAGAACATGAAAAAAGATAAAAATAGAACAGAATGGTTTGTTTCAATAATATGTTTTTGAGCATTCAATTACTGAATATATCAACAGCGTGAAGTATATGCAATAAAAGACAGAAGGATATTGCATAGAAAGTTATTGAAATTTAGCAGATGAAGCAATATGGCGTTGTTTGACTCAGCTAGCTCCTACCTCCATCTAATGGCGAAAGCGTGAACCCCGGGAAATGATTTTGTTTTTCCTTCGTATCATTTGGAATATATAGCTTCACTTTGATCATTTAACGTCTTGAAGATAAAGAACTGTTGTAAAAACTGAAGGGTTGCAGTGTGATGATGTCAGCAGTGGGGATTCCCTCATTAGAACAATAAAAAGTGGACCTGGGAACGAGCAGTGAAATCCTGGAAACGAGTGAAAAATATTGAAATAGCAAACAAACGAGTTTAACAAATTCATGTCATTCTCGTGGAGATTCCCTCGTGGGGATTCCCTCGTGGTGACCTTTATAACAGTTCATTATCTTAACCGCCTAAACGCTTCGTTAATTAAAATTGATCGAGTCAATTACCGTTGTAAATCTATTGACATGAAAGCACCGTGTTTTAATTGTTACAAGGCTAATGTCTGAGCTTCCAAAATTTCTTGCCAAATTCCATCACATGTTTCCATAGCAACATCGATTAAACGAGTTGGGTTAAACATTTTGATTTAGCAGAAAAAGTGGTCACGCCACTATAACCTCAAACTCAGGGTCCCGCGCCTTTTTTTCAACACCTCCGTATATTGAAAGGGTAAGAGACCCTGGGTTCGAGGTTGGTCTTACTATCTTAATGGTTAAAAGTCTCATATTTTCGTTTGAAAGACAGAGGCTATTGTTTTGCTCGTTTGCTCGGATAACAAAGTTCTGTGCCCAAACCAGTACTGAGATCACGTGATGTGACGTCATTTTCAACATGCTTTTGCCTCTTCGTGTTACTGAAGAGAGAGGTGTTTAGTTTGTACATTTAGAATTAGAAATTGGCCTTTGTCTTGTTTGGTTTTTGTAGGTTAAAAATAGATGAAAAACACTGCGAATGAGTGCATTTTTATAAAAAAGCTCTTCCTCGCAGTGTTTTTTTTTTATGATTTTGCCCCCAGTAGGTTCGATAAAAGAAAGCTTGAAGAACTGAAAAATTAAGCGAGAGGAAAACTAAAAATGGAGAAGAGATGAATTGAATTGAATGAAATTTTCAAAAAATCGCGCTTCTGTTAGGTTCAAAGTGAAGGTTTTTTAAAGTTGTGCTTGAAACCTGCAAATCTGTTAGATCAAAGGATTTTCTGGAAACAAGGGAAATTGATCCGCTCCTCATTGTCATGACAAAACTAATGCATCACCGCAGACCATAAATCTTAACAGGCACAAACGCTCCTCCACGAGCTGGAAAATCCAAACTGTTAACATGTGAAGATTCCTAGTCAGTGAAGGGATATTGAAAGAAACGGAGGAGAGTCTTGGTTGGCAGAGAATAAAAATTGTTTACATGAACTCGATTTGTTAAGTTTATATATTTACTTTCAAAACCTTTCTAGAAAGTAATGAGTGCTTTGCATCGCGTTTCCATGCCAACTCTCTTATGAGCACCATGCACCATGGTGATAAGAATTCGATAGCAAAAAGATCATTAGCATTTGAGAGTAAGTTAGCTAACGGAGTGTTATAGCCTATGGGCTTCTTTTTGTTAAAGGGTGGCACTTTCCGCCAATTGACTTGCAGCTTGGATGTTGTGTTACCGCCAATTGACTTGCAGCTTGGATGTTGTGTTACCGCCAAAGATTCACGTATGGAGATATACCAGCATTGCTGTCACGTGAAGGTATCAACCTCTTCTCCAGACTACATTAGTTGCAGAATGACGATAAGAAAATGATGCGGCTACACTGAAAAATACGTTTTGGCATCGAGTGAACGAACGCTATTTTCCTGTTTTTCACAGTAATGCTCCTCATGCCAACAAAAGCTTGTTTCCTCCGTGACGAACCTTAAAAGTATTTCAGTTTTAAAGTAATCAGCATGTCACAAAAATGACAGGAAAATGGAAATAATAAATATTTTTTTATATATTTGTGCCACCTCGAGCCCAGGCTGTTCAGCATGCTCGCCGCCATCAGAAAAATAAAGAGCCTTGGGCTCAAGGTTGTTTTTGATATCCTCATAAACGGAGTTTTCCTTTAAAAGTAGAATTTTATGCGGTTTCATAGTCTTGTGCCAAGCTTCTATATCCGCACAGGAAATTATAAGTTAATTGACGGCATCTTTAAGCTCTATCCACTTGTGAGTGGGTGTAGAAATTTGTTTTTCCTTGAAACTACGTTTTCATAGGAGAAATTAACATTCGACACCATCTTATCAAGCTTAACGTTACTTATAATGACTTGCAATTGCAGATGAAGAAAGAGGCTTGGAAACGAAATTGATTTAGATATAAAAGATAGAACTATAGATGTTTTTTTTTTCTTCTTGGGTACTTGTTAGTTAACAGTACAAGTAAGGTTATGAATATCTTTTATGCTTCGTGCTCCCATACACAGTCGTGACAAAAGACTAAAAGAAAAGCTTGACATGGAGGTATCTTTCTTCGACCCAGCTTGCCAATATTTGAGGTCTATTTTATATGCTGTGCCGTGCCGAGCCGAACTCATTAAATGTCCTCTGAGTTCGGCTCGACACAGCTCATAAAACCAATGTTCACCCGTGTGGAACCAAGCCGCATCCCTCAGCACGACTCGGCTCGACTGTTTATAACCAAGTGCCGAGCCGAGCCGCGCTGAAAAGTGTCCAAATTCGGCTCGGCACGGCTTATAAAATGGACCTGAAGAATCTGACCAATCTCAATGGAATGCGCTGACACACGTGTCAATAATGGCTCACATGTCATAACACATTTATCCACGGAGATTTTATTTATTTATTTATTTATAGCATTATGACGCAGTTAACATGTAAACAAATAAATGAATGAATTGGTAAATAAACACGATTGCATTTTATTGTCAACAAATAAAATAAAAACCCTTTTGAAGTTTTTCCTTTTGTTGTTGTTGTTTTTTTGTTTGTTTTGTTCTCACAAATATTTCCCATAAGTCAGCTTGAAGCGCTGCAGGAGGTTTTGTCGAGAACTAACATCTCATATGTTATTTTGAAAAATGAAAGCAGAATGAAATTGGTCAGTTTGTTGAAAAGATCAACACAGAGGAGTACATTTCTATAGAAATATACATAATATTTCTATGAAAATACTCTTCGTCGCGGTGGAGACGACTTCTTGTGTATGTGATGGCATCAATACTTGGGTTCGGACTTACCTACTATGTTTTCAAGAAGAAACAAGAGCCAGATGGCGCAAAACGGTAGCAGCAATATTGTACTTAAAGTTATGAAAAGTTTTGAGGGTTGTGTTTTTTATCTCGCACTGGTGGAAAACAGGCACAAACGATAATATGTTAAAATGATAAGTTAGTGTAAAAAGGGTCTAATCATAAGCCACCAGAAATTAATTTATTAAAGACAAAAGAATTATACATGCGTGAGCTGTATATATTTTTATAAGAAAATTTTTTGTAAGACCATGTGTAGAAAAAAACCACGCGTTTCGAAAAAAAAAATATGTTTTTAATTATAATTTCATGAAACCAAAAATGTATTCCAACAAATAACTGCCTTTTTGAACTAGATCTTCGAAAGTCTTCTTAATACACAAAACAGTGTTGTAGCTAACAAACGAGGTAATAAGAAGTTTTGAACTGATAGGCTTTACTAACAAGAAAAAGTATGTATAACCAAATTTTAAGTATCAATGTATTTTCAGTTAGCATAAATAGCTAAAACTTCCATTTTTATGCAGATCTATTTTATTAATATTCATTCTTTCATGAATTATTTCATATAACATCAAAGAAAACGTCCTTTTAAATGCTTGATATGTGAAACCTCTTTCGAAGGCGGCGTTCCTTCATTAGAATTTACATTGCGTTATTAGCAGAGTCTTGCAGACTCTAAATCGCAGACTAATTGCCATTTCGGCCGGAGTAGGAGGAGGAGGAGTAGTAGTAGTAGGAGTCCGCGGGTGTTTTAATACGGTATTCGCTATCGCTGCTACCGTAAAAAAAATTTACCTTTATCAGTAATGACAGAATTTTCATCAAATCAAGGGAAGAAAACATCACGCTATCAATATCAATACAGTATATCCATGTTCATAGAATCTGAAAGAAAAAAAAACAGTTTCTCTGTACTTCCTTAGTTTGAAGCCGTTTTCAAAAACCTTTGCGAACTAAACACAAAAAACGAATTAAAAAATGCCGATCCTGGATATTCCTTTCATATTCTGCAATCAATACAGATCTATGATCGACAGATGCACTGTTGCAATCATTCTCAAATTGCTTAAGTGTCACTCCCTTAAAATCTCCACAATACCACTTTCAAAATCTCCACAATATTGCTCCTTCAGTGGCATGATGTAGTATTTTTGATAGAGATTTTTTTAGTCGAGATCATATGGGGAAAAAACAAAAAAAGAATAAATACCAACAAGACGACTGGGAAGTCGAAAATTTCGCTACAGGGCATTCTCACAATTCTAACAAATATATGAACTGTGAAATACGATAGTTGATAACGGTAACAGCATTCAATTATCAATATACAGATCAAACAGATCAAAACTTATTCGTCTAAAATTTGGCTTGAAGACTTCAGGACTTGTCACAATTAGACAAATCTACTCTCAACAATAATAAAACATTTTCAAAATACAACATTGCCAATTTGCCCAATTTTGGTCAAATCTGACAAAATGACTGTCAAATTCGAAATCAGCACCTTTCAATAGCGCTTTGTGCAGATTTTTATGAAAAATTGGAGAACTTTCATAATTTGGTCCAAATTTGGCCCGAATTGTAAGCTAGTTAGCCTGAAAGTCAATAAAAGATTTTGTTGCTAAGGTATGTGCGGACATGGGTTATATGTAAGTTTTAATAGAATTATTTACTTCAGTGAGATCGTCCAAAATGTCACGGAGATACATACATACATACATATAACGACGATACCAATACTTCGCTTTACTAGCGAAATTAAAAATTAAATTTAAGAACAAAATAAGGCTAAAATCTGAAAGCAAAGAAGTTCTCAAAGCAAAGAAACAAAAAAAAGAACAAAATGAGGCTGAAATCTGAAATTGTGTCCTTAAAGTTAAGAACAAAGTAAGAACAATTTAGGGTGAAAAAGGCTCAAAAACTAAGAACAGCCAGCCTCAGGTCAGATTTTACTGGTTCTTATAAAAAGAAAAGCGTGTATTGCACGAACGAGGAAAACTTCATGAAATAAGCGTCGCTTTGTACATATCGCAGTGGTGCTTATCTTAGGAAAAAAGCTTATCACATTCTATTGATAGTATGAACTATGCTACAGAAGATAAGTGGAAACGTTAGTAGGCTTGTCAGCATGATAATTCTGGTGAGAAATATGAAGCACTTTGAAATATGAAGCAACACTACTCAGTCCACATGAAATAATTGAGTGTTCTTGAGCTTAATGAAGTAATATTGACTATGTACTCAACACTTCGTCAACCAAGGATTCTCTATTGGAAATCTCGCACTCGCATTTCGCGTCGGTTCATCTTCAAGTACTCATCGCAAATTTTATTTATTTAATTTCTATAGTTGTCTCTTAATAGAAGATACGGTACGAAGAAACCGGTAAAGTCGGGGCATAGTAAAAAGAATTATATATACTAACAAACTTGTTTTCAATGAAATATCGACATTCAGCCAGAAATCCCACATGCAAAACCAAAGATTTAAACACAGGATAGTTGGTATAGTCATTTGCCTTGACCACTCGAAACCGTTCAGCCGAAACTACTTTAAGGGATAGCATAAAAAGGTCCAAAATGTGTGAAGTTTAATGGTGTTGTTTCTAACACTGCATGTGATCATGGAGATACGAAGGAAACAAAGTTAGTTCAGTTTATCATCCTGAGTGCACAAAGCATCCTCAAATAAACCGACTTTAATATAATTGTGTTAATAATTTACGACTGGGGTCCTTGCTGAATGGGCTTTTTCCATTGGAACTCTCTTAAGTCCCAACTATAGTAAATATAAACACATAATATATATCTATATTATTTATATTCAATAAAGTATTTACAAATTTTACGTTATATCCTAACTCTTCATACTTGGCAAAGTCGTCACCCTCTGGATGAAAAACTCGCAGTGACTGCTTCCAAGCCAAAACAGCAGCGCCATCTTCTGGCATTTTTTACTGTCGAGAAAACCGTGAGGGTGGCGACTAGAGACAAGTATGTGACCATCTCCCACCCAAACTTCCAGATCTCAGAACTTAAATTTACAATTTCATATTCATAGTCGATCATCGTCTTTCTTCAACCTAAGAAATAAACGTAAACAAATGTATAGTCAATCAGTAAGAATTAGGAATTCATAAAATCTGTCAAGTAATTTCTTACAAATATCCTTGATTATCGACGCCAACACCTCAGTTCGCTAGATATATTTTTTTTTTTACCTATAAAGCAAATTGAAAGCAGGAATGAATCGACAGCTAGTTATAGTGTAATATTAAGAATAGCACAGCAACCATTCTCAAAGTGCCAACCTATTTCGAGTGTAACTATACATACCAGATATGTAATGTAGATGCATCTAACCAAGGACAAATTCTTCTCAGCCTAATGTTCCTAGAACAACATAGCTACGAACCACATAAAACAAACATAAACACATCACTGAAGGAAAAAGACAGTGTAAGTACAACCTAAAATGAAAACATGAACCTAAAACAGGATGAACCTTTTGAAAATGATTCATGAAACAAAGCAATGCAGATAAATGGTATAATAATAATGGTATCGCTTCATCAAAAACCTAAAGAAAATTAGTTAGAACGTTTTACGTAAAAGCTGAATTACAGTTCATGATACATACGAAACAGAATTAGGTATCAGTATGTTTTCTGATGCAGAAAGAGGTCAGGTACCTTTACCTAACACTAAAAGAAATTAAAATTAAATTAATTATTAAAAGGAATTTCCTGAAATAAAACAAGAAAAACCTAAAAAAGAAATGGTCACAACAGAATTGATTATTTCCCTGAATAGAAATCAGGGAAATAAAATGGGATTCTTTCATCTAAAGCTTAAAAGATACGATCAAACACAGTTTCTGAAGCAAAAAATTGCGAACATCAGGGGAACTGAAATAAGTTAGTTCTCTCTATCTCGGAACCTAATTAAAACCACCAATAAACCTGAAACCAAAAACAAATTCCTTAAAATGGGGAAAAAACTAATCAGAAGTTGTGGCAACAGAAAAGTTATTTTAGTAGAAGCCACTATGTCACAAAAAACTCTCCCGTTAGATTAAGCCTGTTCAAAGGGAAGTATTGATTGATTCTTGCTACTTACCCAAAAAGGTTCAAAATCTGAGAGGTGTAGCTTTGGAGGACCCCCCGTTGCCTTGTAATATGACGTCAGAGGTTTCCATAGCAACAAAAAAAAAATCGACTAAAAATCAAAATTTTTTATACCAATCAAAAGCTCTTTCAAAATGCTCAAAAATAAGTATAACAAACATACCTCGAAAATTATCTAGTAAAAAGATACGAGCTTTTATCTTTTTTCTTGAAACCGGGGGTAAAATATGCTAAAAAATCGCAAAAAACTTAATTTATTGACTTTTTTATCGTAAACCATTCAAAAGTCTGGTGAATTTATGTTTAGAACAACCCTTGAAACCCATAGAAGAGTTTAAATTCTAAATCTATTTGTTTCAATCCCTGATAAACACGATATAATGTCAGATGCAAACCCCCGGATTTTACAATTATTTAAAAAGAAATGCTCAATTTGGCCGTTAGTATACTAAAATATTTGTGATAAGTCAAAACAAATGATCAGCTAGACTTTAAATAAAGGCAAAATACTTTGAAATTACTGAATTGAATGAAAACAAACTACTCAAAGTTAACAAAATATATGTTCCAAAAAAATTGTCCTTTCATTTCAGACGGACTCGTTAGGCTCATCATCGCAATCATTATTAACGCCATCGTTTTTACAATCTTTGCACATGCACATGTCTGTGCAAACGAGGTCATTCTTTAAACACTTGCAACGTTTTGTGTTGCACCCTGTTTGACATTTACACATGCTAAGTTCTATCAAAGCTATTGGTGCGGGAAGGTTATCAGTCATAATTGGATCAAGTGATGTTCCATTCTGATATCCCAACCATAGTCCAGTGGATCAGGAAGATATTGATATGGCAGGTGAGAGCGTTTTAGAACCATTGAATATGTAGTGGCTTCGAAAGATTTTGTACTTTAATGCACTCATTGTTGGCGGCAAAGATGATGCGCCAAGTTGACAGTTTGAAAAAAGAAACCAACATAATTGTGGTAATGTGTTTGCATTGCTACGCTTTCCACCATATGCATTGACAACAAACCGTTCCAATTGTTCCGGTGTATTTAAATCTGGAAGTTGTTCCCCTTTTCCCATGTTTGAGAGGGCTGACAAAATTAACTCATCCGAATTGTAAAAAACATCCCACCAAACGCTTTTTGATTTTCCCGAAAATCTACCGATCTCGATCAACAAATCTGGAATACCCTTTTGTTCCATTGGCTCTGATCACGCACTAGAGCAAGAGAACCGAACGCTAAAAGTCTTGGGTGGTATTAAAGGACTTGGACAAAATCCTAGTGCACTGTGTCGCTTCTGCCTCATTGCTCCATCACTCGACGACATATCCAATGCTTTTTGCGAAGAGTTCAATATAAAATCAAGAAGTAAGGAAGCCCAATATCAACTCACAGGTTCATCAAAAACCCGCTTGGCCACCAATGTCAACAAGCTTTTGGAAGTCTTCAATTCATTTGGTATCACTTTCGAAAACACATCATGCATGTTTAATATGGTGACCAAAGCTGTCCTACCTGAAGCATCAGCAGACGAGCTTTTAAAGAACGATCAAATCGGTAAAAATCTGTACAAAGTTTTCATTGAAGAAAGAATTACGGGAGACCTATCTATTTGGTCGAAAATGAGCAGGCGGAACCTAAAAACATTCAAGAATGAAGCCAAGTCAATCCAAACTAAAGTGGGAGACAAGTTGGTCCAGCTTAAAGAGGAGCGTACCCTACTTTCCCGCTTTCTTATTGCTGCTAGAAAAATACCTGAACTGGAGCTGGAAGAAACAATAGGAAACTATGAGTTTTCTGTTGTGCCAAAGTCATTATTTAGACAAGATGGTGAGCCTCTGACTGAATACCTTGCTGAATTTACATTGGCCGCACTAGGAAATACTGCCCAGATTGCAATAACGTTTTTACAGAAAACAATTACAACGAGTTCTCTGATGAACTTAGCAATGCAAACACATTACCACAATTATGTTGGTTTCTTTTTTCAAACTGTCAACTTGGCGCATCATCTTTGCCGCCAACAATGAGTGCATTAAAGTACAAAATCTTTCGAAGCCACTACATATTCAATGGTTCTAAAACGCTCTCACCTGCCATATCAATATCTTCCTGATCCACTGGACTATGGTTGGGATATCAGAATGGAACATCACTTGATCCAATTATGACTGATAACCTTCCCGCACCAATAGCTTTGATAGAACTTAGCATGTGTAAATGTCAAACAGGGTGCAACACAAAACGTTGCAAGTGTTTAAAGAATGACCTCGTTTGCACAGACATGTGCATGTGCAAAGATTGTGAAAACGATGGCGTTAATAATGATTGCGATGATGAGCCTAACGAGTCCGTCTGAAATGAAAGGACAATTTTTTTGGGACATATAATATTTTGTTAACTTTGAGTAGTTTGTTTTCATTCAATTCAGTAATTTCAAAGTATTTTGCCTTTATTTAAAGTCTAGCTGATCATTTGTTTTGACTTATCACAAATATTTTAGTATACTAACGGCCAAATTGAGCATTTCTTTTTAAATAATTGTAAAATCCGGGGGTTTGCATCTGACATTATATCGTGTTTATCAGGGATTGAAACAAATAGATTTAGAATTTAAACTCTTCTATGGGTTTCAAGGGTTGTTCTAAACATAAATTCACCAGACTTTTGAATGGTTTACGATAAAAAAGTCAATAAATTAAGTTTTTTGCGATTTTTTAACATATTTTACCCCCGGTTTCAAGAAAAAAGATAAAAGCTCGTATCTTTTTACTAGATAATTTTCGAGGTATGTTTGTTATACTTATTTTTGAGCATTTTGAAAGAGCTTTTGATTGGTATAAAAAATTTTGATTTTTAGTCGATTTTTTTTTGGTTGCTATGGAAACCTCTGACGTCATATTACAAGGCAACGGGGGGTCCTCCAAAGCTACACCTCTCAGATTTTGAACCTTTTTGGGTAAGTAGCAAGAATCAATCAATACTTCCCTTTGAACAAGCTCAATCTAACGGGATGACATAGCCGCCTCTACTATTTCCCAAAATAAATTTGGAAAAAAAAAATATAGGAAAAATAATTAAGTTCTTTTGACCTAAAATCTAAAAGAAAGTTTGACCTCTTCACCTAAATCCAAACACAAGACATCAAGGTAACAGTATCAAGTCGATACTTTAAATACTTAATTGAAGTTATCGCATGAATTGTTCGTTGGTTTTGCCCCAGTTGGAATAAAAATCACGAGAAAAGAAATTTCTCATTTTTTCGAGCACCTACTATTACTTAGCCACCACTGATGTACAAGTACACCCACCACATGTTCCAATCATGTATTTATATAAATGGAAGGGGATAAACGCGTCAATGGTATTAATGATTGGATCTAACAGTCATGATATTTCAGTACGCTTTCAAATCGCAAAATCAGATCAAACTACACATCAGGGATGAAAAGAAGAGTGAAGAGATAGGAAAGGATTTGATTCTGTCTGAAAGCCTGGACTGCTTCACTGAAACCTGAAATATCGCTATTTAAAATTTTAAACTATGAAGCAAGTTGCAAAAATAACACTGCTTGCAATATGTCACTATAAAGTGTTCAAAAATAATTTCAGAAATCATTTTGCCAATGAGCTGAAAATTGAAAATTACAAAATTTCTCGGAAAAATTGAATTTATCTCCCTATTTTTGCAATGTTTTTGCAGTGATGGAGCTCAGAGCTTAGAGTCCAGAAAGCCAACTTGTCCCGGGCAGGAAAAGCGGTGCCTACAGTGATATGTCACATATCCCTGCTTCAAAGAACAGCAGCGTCGCATGGACATCCAACATGGGGGCCATTCCGTCCTCCACTACTTCAAGAAAGCAATCCAAAGCAACAAAGACATCTGAAACTACCAACGACTAACAAAAACCAAAGAATTTTTGCATGCATTTTGTATGAAATCTGTCCTTGTTGTTATATTAGACTTTTACGCAAATTCGAAAGTTTATGATGTGCAAAGCATCGAACAATCTTAAGCGATTTGACACAAGGAAGATCCTTTTATCGATTAAAAACAACTATTGGAAATTCAGTAGAAATAAAACGATAGCTGTCAGCTGTCCACAGGTCATACATTGGCTACGTTTGTCTGCGTTTATTATTTTCTCGCTTATTACTACTCGCTAGCCTGGTATATAAAATAACTGCCCTAAACTCGAAATCTTGTATGAACCTGATTTTAATTTTGAAAATATTTTCGAAGCATAATAGGGTTTATAATCAAAAGGACCTCCTTTGTACCGAAACAGTCTTAAAGGGCTCCGTATGTACGCCGGTCTCTGTACGACTAACCCTTCTTCGTCGCACACAGTCGGGCATGCACCACCTCTTTACATACGGGGGAGATCATTCTCAGCCTACATAAACTGGCGCTTAAAGAAATCGCATGCATGCAGTTTTGGAAGGGAGTTCAAAAAAGTTCATCTACCTTCGATTAGCTCATTGTGCAGAGATTATCATGCAACTTGTATTTTTTTGTTATCAGATTATTCGAACTAATAAAAGTTATTCCTAATCTAGACTTTCCTTTGAGCCTGATAAGATTTTTTCTCATAACTAAGTTCGTAAGCTTTATAACAAATTTGTTTCGAAAACGAAGAAGAAGAAAGAAGAAAACGAAGAAACAGAGGTTTTAGAGAAGTTAGGTTAGGGAGCATTATTCCTAAGTTAGAGAAAATAAAAAAAATTTTTCATACGCCATTCGTCGACTTTTTATCAGCAAATTGTTTCTCATTTTCACATTTTCATCCACTACACATAAAAAGTAATTGCAAACATATTCCCGTCGGATGGACATTAGCAAAGAGTCGCTTGAAGTATTGTTTTGCGTAATTTTCTAGTGCATTGTGAAACTGGCATTAAGCTGGATCTACACTGTCTCTTTTTACGATATCAACTAATTATTTTGATCTCATATACTTTGGAATATAGGATTTGTAATTTTTTAGCTGCATCATGAGTAAGCTCTATTCAGAGGCGTAGTTAGGGTCAGTCAGAAAAAGTGGAGGAGTTCAACATTATGATATTTCTTTTCAGTCTTAAGTATCGATTAGGTTACTTGCACGCTTTCCTTCTCTACTCTAAATGACTTAACTCTCCTCCACAAACTTTGACTGACCTCTGGCTACGCCTCTGCTATTGATAACAATATAAGGTGTTACGGATTCCCTGTTCCTTTTATGGATAGTCACCAATCCAACTTAGTCACCAATCCTTCGCATGTTTAGCTATACTGTTAGCTTTCATAAACAGTGATTTTCTTGAAGTGTCAGGGGGTAAATGCTACTTCGGAGATTTTATTTTATTCATATAAACTCAATGCAAGAAGTTCTCGGTATTTGACTTGATCTTTCATTGTCCCGATAGATACAGCGGGGAAATGAAAGATAAACTTCCTTATGGCGCTGACCAAAATTAATCCTCATATCACAGTTAAAGTCGCCCTGGGCGTTTAATAAGAGAATGTTCGGGCGTTTCTGAATGTTCTCAGAAATGCCTGTATATCAACAGCTATTGTTACAAAGCATACGTATCACAAGTCTAACCTCGTACCCAGGAATTTTTTGGGTTTCTTTGATGTAAATTTATTTATTAATTTAAAAACATATTTAACCAGGGTAACCCTTTCAGCGTAAAAGCTGCTATCAGTGGGGGCTCATACAAGGGCGAAGAAGGCAAAGAAACCTGGATGCAATGGATGAACACAAGTTCCTCCTCTTGTTGAAGGAGAGAAAGCGGAGGGAAATTATAATGCAGAGTTTTTTATGTAGAGGACTGTACATGTACTTCTAAATTATTTTCGGCGTGCAATATTTTCACGTGATTAGATCCCAGGCTCTCAACACCTAACGCGAACTCCGATACCTCTCAAAAATAAAATCGTGCTACGTAATTTTTAAAATGCGGTAAATTTATGACGACCTGATAAACATTGGCATTTAACTTTGTTATAATGCATTACAATTTAGTAGCATCTTACAGTTGGTGTTTTTGCACATTCCAACATCGGCCCTAGACAACTTCCCCACTGGAAGGACTGGTAACAAGATGTTAAGACCGGTGAAACTAAAGAGCATAGTTGTAAACCACACTGAAAACCTACAAGAAACATTGAAGACGCAAAGAAAAGGGAAACTCAGAGATGAAGGTTTAACAATTATCTTGTTGAATAACAATAGAACTATATACCTTATCGGACAAAACTTAGTCGGACAAAAGTGACTAAATTTTTTGGAAGTGACTAAAATTTTGTCCGACTAATAATTTTGTCCGACTAAAATTTTGTCCGACTAATTGTTATGTCCGACTAAATATTTAGTCCAAATCATTTTTATCAGAATTCTTCTTCTTATCGGTTTACCGACTGGTAGCCTTGTTGTAGACTGCTCGCTACCTGTTCGGGAGGTCGCGGGTTCAATCCCCGACCGAGTCATGCCAGCGACTATAACAGTGTGAATCATTCCTCTCTGCTTAGCACTCAGCAAGAGAGTAGGAATGATGTCTAGGATGGTTGTCTAGTTGAGCGGTTCCGGTCATTACAGCCTCCGTAGCCCACAAATGGGGGCTTTAAATGCTCTAGGACCTCCTTCACAGGACCCTCATTGATAACAGTACCTTAAGGAACTGAAGAAGCTATCCTGGGTAAACATTCGTAAATAAATAAATAAATAAGTTTTCTTCTTGCTCACCAACGAATACAATATTTTTACATGTACAATATTCTTACATGTACAATATTTTTACATGACTTAGTCATAAGTAAAGAGTTTTGGTAAAGTTTTGATAATGTAAATGCTCGTTTTCATGATGTTCAAAGGGATTCTCGACCCTTTCGGAAACAGACTGGGCGTTCTTAATAGCCTCACTTATTCCAGCTTCATTATAATCGTTTTTAATCAGTTCAGTTTCTTCCTGCATGTGGTTGTACAGATTGTAAATCCAACCGGCATGCAGTAGTTTTAAGTCCGATAATTTCGAGGAAATCTTTATATCTGCCGGTTCAATGCCGTTCTTTAGCTTTCGCGCGAATTGATTCGAAAACCAATCGTTGTACTGGGTTTGAATAAAAGCTTTTACCGCTTTATTAACGCTCAAATCTAACGGTTGAAACTTATTGGTCAAGTAGTGTGACATTATCATAAGTTCTCATCTATTTTTAGAGCAAAATTCTTTCAGAACGTCACTATCTTGCCCTTTAAATGTGTCCATAATGAGAAGCGAATGCTGTTCTTTAGGCAATCCATTTTCCCCTTTCTTTTCCTCAAAATAAGGAAAAAAAATTTCGTCAAAAAAACTCCAGGGACCGTGTTTGACCGTGTTTGACTAATGGTTTGCGCAACCTCGTACCCAAGAAGAAGCCGCCGTCCGTATATCGAAAAGGCAAGAAACCCTGGGTACGAGGTTGTGGTTTGCGGTAAATCCGACAGAAAACGATGCTGGGAATTCATATCGGGTAAAGAGCGTTTGCAGCAAACGTTGCTGTTATCCGACGTTTATCATCAACGCCTTTTATAGGGATATGCATTGAAACTTTGAACCTAAAACTATACTTGCCTGGGAAAATGTAAGAGAGCGGCGTTTGATCGATGTTCAGCACAAGATAACCTGGAATATCATGAAATGATATCTTAGACGATATCGCTCCCTCTTCTGCAAGAAACTGAGGAGAAGGTTCCACTTTGTCAGTAGTTCCCTTTCGTTTGCACCAATGCATATCAGACAAAATGCGTCTCGCCCACCGATTTTGTCGGTTCCACAGTCCCGCCAAATTCAACTAGAATGTCAGGATTATTGGATTTTACAAATGCTTTGGCTATGTTTAAAGTCTGTCTTCTATTGATTACACCTCCTGCTCGACGTGTTCCAATTGCAACATCTTTCACTTTTTTGATGAGTTTGATCCAAAAGATTTGGTCAGCCAGGTCTCTTAAAAACCACCTGTCTTGCACTTTTTCTTCCAATTATGAAGTTCTAATGATTTTGTATTTTAGATACTTTGTTGAATACTTTTTAACGGCAGATGCAGTTCCATATGTAGATGCGTGACGACTAATCTCCTTTTTCAATTTTTCGGGGGATGTCCTTTTGATATTGTTTTGGTGTAGCATGTGACTTTTCAATTTCGTCTGCAACAAACCGCAACTCAGCATTCGTAACTTCTTTGGCTGCAGAAGAAACTACTTTTGCGACAATGATTTCTTCATCTTGTTCAGTTTTTTCGTCTTTCTTTTTAAAATAATTAAGAAACTGTTCTTTGTTCGTTTTTATCTGACTTGCAAAAATTGTTAAAATGGTTTACAGTTTTCATGCCACACTTGCTGCACGTGGTTACCACGTTTACAAGAATACAACATGGGTTGAAGCAAAGGCTGGTGACAAAGTTCGTATGGAAATTGAAACTGACAAAGAATCCAAAAAGATTGATCCTTTATTGCTGTGCAATTAAAGCATCAGTCGACCAACAAGTTCAAACAGTTGGACATATCCCACGAGAAATATCTCGGCATGTTTAGTTTTTCCTTAAAAAAGAGAATCGCAGCATTGACGGATCTGTGAAATCGATTCAATACAAACCTTCTCCTATTCCCGACGGAGGATTAGAAATACCCTTAAGTCTTCGCTATACAACTCATTTGAAAATGAAAGAATTCGTATCGACACTATACTCATATAAATATGATGGAAAAGAAGCCAGCAACGAATCGGAATCGGATTCAGATGAGGAAATCAACGTGTTTATCCAAGAATCATCAGATGGGAATGACAGTGAAGTCACGAGGAGTCCACGGGAAAAGAGAAAGGCACCGATAATAACAGAAACTTCCGATGAAAGTGATAGCGAGGTAGTTCAAAAGAAAAAGAAGATGAGAGCCATAATAGAAGAAACGCCTGAAACCAACGCAGGAATCAAGATAGATTTTTATACTAATCAGGAATATGACATTGAAATTGAAAAATAAAATTATACTATCAAGTAGATAAAGTATTGTATTTTTTTATTTGTCTCCCAAAATTAAGTAAAATTTTAGAAAAGGATCAAAATTTTAGTCGGACAGAAGTGACTAAAATATTTGGAGGTGACTAAAATTTTGTCCGACTAAGTTTTGTCCCATAAGGTAAGCTGAAGTGCATCGCCACAAGCAGTTTTATATTTTATCAAAATATATTTATTAAAGAAACTCTTATCGACTATTTCTAGAATAACCGAGTAACAAAGGACAAAGGACAAAGTTGTTGAAAAATCACTGCGAGGGAGTGCATTTCTATAGAAATATACACACAGTTTCAATAAGAATGTTCTTCGTCGCAGTGACTTTTTCCCCACTGGGGGGAAAAGGCTTGAAGTACGTTTGATCTGGCAAAATTCGTCATTACAATACTCTTATCCATAAATTTTCTGATTGCCCAAGTCTCGCCTCGTTTTCAATATAAATTATCATTACGTCATTCATCATAATAAGATAAATTCGCAAAACAATTTTTCGTTGGGAGTGTCATTACCTTTTCGAATGACACCATTATTATTCAAAATGAAGACGACGCGGACACTGCTGTGTGATAAATAGATTATGAACTTAAGAATAGGAGTATAAAATGCGAAGCGGACACTCAAACAGACACATTTCACGAGGTTCACACGGTCCTATGGTCACAGCAATTTGTCAGACGAACCTACCCGTTAAACCCTGTCTGCTCAAAGAGATTGCCCATGTGAGTATGACCATTACAGTTATAACGAAATAACTATGTACAGTATTCACTGTGACCCGGGACCCAATAATAATAATTCATCTGAATCGACCAATAGAGTTCAGTTGAGTTTTAAATGCAAGCGTGATTTCATTTTCTGAATATCATAGCTCAAAGATGAAGAAAAAAAATTTATCTATACATACACATCTGTACATTATGAAGGCAAAAAATAATTGCCCCAATCCACATGCAAAACATTCGCCCAAGGACACCTGGTGTATTCGAGAACCGAAGCAACAAATAACTCGATTAACCAAATAAATGTTTGCATGTCCATCAGGGATTGTGTTCGTGTGAATGTGTATTAAAACACGTGTTAAACAAGACAAATGTACTATAAAATGCCGAACAACACAGGCAAGATGCGATCTTATACGGAGGACACGCCCGCCACCACACGAAAGCAGCATCAGATCGATCGTACAAGCAAGCGCAGATCGAGTTGGTTGTAAAAAGCGATGATTACAGAACGATAAAAATCCATAAAAAATTCTTTATCGCGTCGCTCAATGAGGAGCCTGGGCACAGGCCTTTTTTTTTACAGCTAACAAACATCGTCGTCGCTAAAACTCCTGCCGAAAATCAAATCTAGATATCGCAAAGCAGAACAGTAGCAAAACATGAAGAAAAAAACCTGAATAGGATACGACTGCATGAAAATGCCTCTCTCGTGCATTTTGAGCGAAACTGAAATACTCAAAGAAAATTCATTCAATATGAATCGAGAAAGAAAATGTCCTGTTGCCTAGAAACGTCATAATATGTATCGGATGAACCCGTCGTCGTGTAACTGGCCACTAAAACGAAGCAGCGATAGTATCACGTGACTCCATTATAATCCCCCATGCACGTGACAATTGCCGCCATCGCAATTTCCAGTTTCTTATTCCAAAATGGTTTCCATGGCTACTTGTTCGTTTGTTTTTCTACAGTCCACCACAAACCGTGTGTTATTAAATTTAAGAAACCGAAAATGATATGACAAGTTATTTTTTTCTACTCCGAGACGATTTTTTTCTCCGCTTGAAGAAACAGCAACATCTAGACAAAAAAGAATGCCGACAGTAACCCAGTGGGCAAATTTACTGAAAAAGCTTTGCGAAGAAGAGCATTTCTATAGAAATATAAACACTGTTTGAATAAAAATGCTCTTCATCGCAGAGGATTTTTAACGATTTTTGCCCACTGGGAATGGCTTGAAATTTTAAACACAGACAACGCTCGTTTAAGATTGCAAACAAAATTCGTGACAACACTCGACTCGAATGTTTCCACGACGACGTGCACGAAATTTTCGTGATTATTCGGGAAAACATAGCTGTTTGTCAACATGTTCTGAAAGCCTCATAGAACAATATGGCTTCCCATGACACGTAGCAAATAAATAAAAGGAGGACAAGAAAATACTCACTTCGTCTCTTCCACCACCTCCACGTCGGGGGAATTCAGCGGCACACCGGACTTGTGGTGTAACGGCCGATCATCACCGCCCAACTCTCCATTGGTGGAGCTGACCACCTGAACCGATCCACCAAGAGGCGGCCTCAACATTTGTCCATGGTGGTTTCGTTGAACTGACGGCCACGCGTCTCCGGAGAGCTGGAAACGAGAAAATTTAAGATTGAATAATTAGAGCTGGGTTTATTTTTTAGGCACAACCCAAAGAAATAGCTGGAAGTTACCATGGCGATCATAAGGAGGGTGAAGAATATTTTTTTTTTGCTGTGTGGAATTTTGCTTATACATGTAGTCAAGTTCTTATGATGTAGATTGGCACGTTCCATACACGAGAAAAACACGTGTTCAAGTCGTGCTAACAACGATAATAATAACAGTGAAACATTTCATATTTTGTCTTGATAGCTGTTTTTTTCGTTTTCATAGAAAGAAGCAGTTGGTGAACATACTGAATGGTGATCATCAAAAGTTCGCGGTCGAAACTTTCTTATTTCTGTTTGGGTAAACGAGAACGTTCTTGCCTCTCTCTCAAACGCAAATAAGAGACCTTATATCAGAGTGTTTTGGGATCACAATATGGTCTGTTCATAGTCTCACAGTTTTTCCGTAACAAAACCTCTCTCCTTCAAGAGATTCGGCTGTGAAACTTACCCGTCCGCCGGGGGTTTGCTGTGGGTGCTTGACAGATACATCGCCACTACTGGAGCCAGCAGGACCAACAGGTGTCGGCTACAGTAATCAAGAAATAAGAATTTGTGAAAATAGTAAAATCCAAAAAAACGTAAATAGCCGCAGGGAAATTCTTTGAAAATTCCCATTGAACAGGACATGACGTAATGTTAATGAGGTTGGTGGTTGTTGCTGATTGGTTCACGCCATAATGACATCATTCGAATAGTTTTTAAACAATTGCCTTAGGGGCTGTTTATATGAGAGGCGGGACGAGACGTAAAATGGGATCCTGCCTCCATTGAAGCTTTCATAAAAAATCTATTTCGTGTTTAAATGAAAAAAACTATCCCGGGACAAAAAACGTCCCGTCTAGGTTAGTTTTCTCATGTAAAGGCGGGATGAAGTCATCACGTTTTTCGTCCCGTCCCGGCAAACGTCCCGTCCCGCTTCTCATATAAACAGCCCCTTAATGATGCAAACAGTGAAATAACAAAACTTGCAAGCGATTTTAATTGAAGGAAATTCAACCAATCAGAAGAACGAAAAGCGTTCGAATTTAAAAACAACACATATCAACCAATCAGAAAGCGTTCGAATTAATAAACAATAGAATTTTGGCACACAATGAAATCTACATGCTTATCTTGACAGTAAGACAAAGGTATTACAAAAAGAATTTTTGAAAATTATTTGAGGGTTAACTTTTACAAGTCTATGCGAAGTTCGTTTAGATAATGTACGTCTTAATACAGCATTGGGAAAATTTTATTAGATACAGTAGAATCCCGATAACTCGAACCCCCGATAACTCGAACTTTCAATAACTTGAACCAATTTCGAATTCCCCTTCACCAATACTTTCTCATAAAATACCCCCGATAACTCGAACATTCGATAAGTCGAACTATTTTCTCGGTCCTGTGGGGGTTCGAGTTATCGGGATTCTACTGTATTCAAATTAATATCAATTTCCATGACGAATTTCTTTCCCAGTGCGATTTTTTTTTTTGAAAAATCACAGCGAAGGAGTGCATTTCTATAGAAATGTGTACACAATTCCAATACAAGTGCTCTTCATCTCAGTGGATAACGATTTTGCCCATGGGGAAAGGCATGTTCCAAATGTATTAATTTAATAACATAGCGTTCGGTTACGATCGTTAACATCAAAACATACGGACCACAAGTAGCATACTTACAATCGTCTTATGCGTCCAATCAAATTCCCCATCGTCATGGTAACCCTTTTTTTCGTAGAGATTCCGGAATAATCCGTATAAATAATCGTAGTCGGGTGTTTCAAAAAAGTCTAATCTTCTCACATAGCGTAGATAAGTTGCCCATTCTTCTAAACAGACACACAAGTCATAAACAAAAGAAAAACGATGACGTCACGTCTCGTTTAAAACCTGTAAGAAGAACATGTCATCATGCACCCTCCACTGTAGATGTTACGAAGCTTTTAGAAATTACTAAACGCAAATCACCGACACCGAAGCAGGTCGGAAAAAACCATTCATAGAAATCATATAAGATCTGTAAGGTTGTGATATGGTGAAGAGTTGCTCATGAAGAATTCCTCACAAACCAGTAATAAATTTCACACAATCACTTGAGATGGGTGTACAAACTACTAGTAATGTTTGGAATAGAAGACAAATCTGTGAGGCAGCTAAAGTTATTAAAAAAAATAAAATCGTATGCCATTTTCCGTGTAAGCGACTTGTCGATGGCATGGTTATGGTAGTTAGGCCCAATCCCTAAGCCTTTGATATAAAAGAACATAAGAGGTTAAATCATACAAAACAACGAAGACTAAAAAAACGACATCGAACATCAAACAAAGGTACCCTCCACCCTTCCCAAACAAAACTCGATACCTGGAAAACTCTCGCAAAGAACTTCAATAGGAGTCGATCGTTTGGTGTCACCGATCTTTTGGTAGCGTTCTTTTAACGTGTCGGCTTTGAGTCCTTGCCACGGTAAACTTCCTCGTAAAAAATACATGAACATATGGCCTAGCGCTTCTAAATCGTCCCGACGACTTTGCTCTAGAGGGAAAAACACGAATCGGCATCAGAATAAAAGTAGCGTCAGTTATACGACAGCCCTCACGACACCCTCCATCAGGGGGCATTCGGTATACGCCATGTAGTATAAAAACATCCTGGAAAATCGTCAGTGGGTGAAACTGTCAAAGATCACTGCGATTCATTGAAATGGTGTGTGTATTTGCGCGACACTTTTTTTGTGACAATGTATTGCTTCAGCAGCAGTGATTTTTCAGCAAATCTACCTGGTGAAAAGTGGCTAAAATGCACTTACCTTTCCCGAGATGCGTGTTTATGCTCATATAGCGTGCTGTACCAGTCAAACTTTTATGTTCCCGATAAGGTATATGCTTTTTAGTCTCCGGATCTATATATTCCTTTGCTAATCCAAAGTCTATTATAAAAATTAACTTTTCCGTGCCGTTCTGCCGGCGGCCGATTAAAAAGTTTTCAGGTTTAATATCTCTATATATCATATGTTTCGAATGAACATATTCAAGTCTACGGATCTAGAATAGAAAAGAAGTCATAACAAATAAATTACGGAAATAAATTAATAGATTATGTATCGCTTTAACGAAGAAGTCTTTGCAGAAATTGTACAAAGCATACACCAGCCCATAACAGGGATTGAATAAAAATGTGAGAATACCAGAAATAAACATAGAAGTCTTTGATTTTGTTTGAAAAGAAAAACAACAAAACAAAAATAAACTAAAATAAACAACAACAACAACAAAAACAGACAAGAAATGCTTTTTTTCAGGAAGGAAATTCCCACTTGTGGCAATTCCTGCCTCAAACTAAACATGCCACATACCAGTTGCATTGCTATCATCAGCACAGTTTTCATAGAGAATTGCCGCTCACATAAGTCAAATAAATCTTCCAAACTCGGCCCGAGCAATTCCATGACCATGGCATTGTACTTGCCGCATGGACCAAAGTAAAACACTTGGGGCACTCCATCTGAAACAAGATCAAGTCGAAGAAAAACAAACATCAAATTTTAAAATACTTTGACACGGCTTACTTTGATATATCAATATGTACATAATTCATTAGCAGGGCAAATACCCTTAATTAGAACTAGATTGTGAGAAAAACTGCAGATAAAAACATTTCGCAATTATGCAGCAAGGACATCTTATCTACACTACAAGAAAAATTGAGAATGTCGCTTTATTTCTTTGTCTGTCAGTTTTTCGTCAACAGAATTGCCACATTTTGAAGAAGTAAATATTACGTTGATAATGTATAGTATTTCTCAAAGTGATAAATAGCACACATGGTTGAGTGTTGGTCACACCTTAACAAATGCAATCACCAATCAGCAAAACATATGACCTAATGAACAGAACAGAATTCTCACCTGATTGGCCTAGTGCTTTGTAGAATCTGTATTCAAGGTGCAATTGTGGCGCTCTTGATTTCAAAGGTTCCTAGACAGAAAATCAACAAGCATAATATAAGTGTGATACCGATGACCGGCTCCACAATGTGGCACATTATGTCATCTCCTTCCTTGTGAGGTTTACATTTAGCTTGTGAATACCATCAACACAAACACCACTTTGAGAGGCTGTTGAATGGGAGACAAAAGAACCAAGTTGAAATATTCAATTATCATGAAAAGCTGGATGACTTACAAGTTTAATTGCTACGTGTTCATTTGTGTAAAGATTCTTTCCTGAAAAACAACAACAACAAAAATTAGCAACCATGAAAGTCAATATATTTGAATAAGAATGAATACCTGTGCATTTGAAAATAATAAAAAAAAAATGTAATAATAAAATAAAAACAAAAAATAATCAAAGGAACAGAAGAGACTTTTTGAAAATAATGAAAAATATTTCGAAAAAAACAAATAGTTCATAAAGCGCAACCTGAAAACTTAAACTCACGAAGATTTTTTTATTATCATAAAGTAAACAGTACAAGTCTGGTTAAACAATCAACACAGCTTCAAACAATTTTTATTTAGAAATTACAAACTAGTT
Source organism: Turritopsis dohrnii (assembly GCA_027922465.2). NCBI lineage: Eukaryota > Metazoa > Cnidaria > Hydrozoa > Anthoathecata > Oceaniidae > Turritopsis > Turritopsis dohrnii. Next base: position 1,825,219 of record BQMF02000012.1, read on the forward strand.
TTAAATATGATGTGCCTATAATTAATTTCGGGGAATATCACAGTTTGACAAAAAATATGATTTCGGATAGATTCAGTTGAAACTGTTTGAACATTAAAAATAAGAAACTCTAATATTGCATGGTCTTGAAAGAAAACATCAATTAGTCTGCATCACTCACAAATCTCACTACGTTAGAATTTTATATTATTGTTACATAAAATTTGGAACAAAAAGAAACAAATTGATTGGTTTTTGGAAATGTTATTGTGTTCTTTTCCTTGAAATATTCATAAAATCTTATCGGTTGTTTTTAGACAGTCTGAAATGACAAATTTTCTTTGTCAATATTTGTGGGAAATACTGATTGACAGAATATTGTGTTGGTCAGTTGAATTTAGGATATTATTCCCCTAGGGAAAAGCTGGTGTTTTAAGGCTTTGAATTAAAATTGTACATCAAAAAGTCAATGCAGTCATGAATAACTAATGAATTGAGACGCTGAAACTTGACTTTTCGGTGTATATACAATTTAAATTCAAAGCATTAAAACACCTGCTTAAAAGAAAAATCTTTCAAGACTCTTTATGTGTACCCCCCCCCCCCCCCCCCCCTCCCCTAAAAAAATTGGCCAATTTATACCTATTACCTTATACATATTTTCCCAATTGAGTAAATCACATTCAATTTCTCAATTATGTCTAGATTTTTTTACTTTTCCCCCTGTAACCCTACATCGGGTCTTACACAATGTCCCACTCCCCTCCGAAGACCCAAGCTGAAAGGTGACACGCTCATCAATTTCCCAATACAGTAAAAAACGTCAGGTTCTCAAATTTTTGGCTAACGCCCTGAATACCCAAATTTTGATTTCGTTTCAATAATTATCTTGAAAGATGGTGCTACCAAGGTCTTGTCTGATCCCAATCCCTTATTTAATCCTGTCACAAATTTGAACAGCAAAGCCCCTGAAATATTTTCATAAAAAAGATTGTTTCCATTTGTGTGATGTGTTAAAATTCATTCACAAGTAGTGATCATTTTACTGAAATGAACATGACAACGGAATAATTTTCTAGAATCTAAAATGTCAGCAGTTATCAGTCCTTGTTTGTGAGTGTTAACACGATGAAAACCAACGATGTTCATTTCCAAGTAGAGGCTAACATTAACAAACAACTGCCTATAGCTAGTCGCAGCAAAATAAATTACAAATTCAAAACACAAAAAGAAAGAAATCAAAATAACGGATACAATTCTTTTCTTTCATCTCCCACCACTCTTTTTATTGGGCATTATTTCATAATTGCTAAGGAATATTCAAAACATAAATAAGTACAGTACTTGAAAAAAACCCTTTGATGAATGGGGGCTTTAAATGATGGCGGTGGACACCATCCGTTCCGGCATTTTTAACTATCCAGTCCCCTAGAAAGGCTTTTCAAAAAAATTTTCCTAAACATTAACCCTATGCTCTCAAATACTATAAAATGGATGCACAAAGGTCTAATAAGAAAGAAATGCAAAACACATCAACGTTGAAATTTCCAACAAAGTTCCAGAATTTTCAGCAACTTTGAAAACTTGAAGTGTCCAGAACTGTGGTATCCCACAACACAATGACTAGTTTCTAAACAAACATCAATATTTTCTTAGTGACATTTTGTTACTCACATCACACACATATTCGAGATTTCGTTTATGAATTAAAAACTTCATGTTAATTAGCATCGAATTGATTAATCCATTAGCACTCACAAGGAAATAACAAATTTTATTTGTATTGATATTTTGCTTTAAATACAAGGAAAGAAAATTAAAGTCAAAATACGACTTTTTGGAATGAAAACATTTTTGAGAAAGAGGAACACCTGGCTTCACATGCTATATAAAAAGGATTAATAAAACAATAGTATTAAGGCTAAAATACACGATCATTTTAAAATGACATTTTTTAAATGATCATTTAAAACTGATCCTGTAAACGCTCAAAAAATGACGAAAAGTACCTGTCATTTTCAACTATCATTTAAAAATGATAACTCAAACATGTTTGAGTTTTCATTTAAAAATGATGGAATTTCTCTATTTAATTACATCAGTTCTATTGTTTTACTCACTTTAGTATAATCACGCAATGAGTTTTTTGCAGATTATGAAGGAGAAAAACAAAGTGATAGTCTGCATATTAAATAAACATGTCGTTGGTTAAGTTAGCATCAACTGTCCAATTTATAAATTTGTGGCAGGAAGAGGAGTTTTTGTGGAATGCTTCGTCCACAAATTACAAACATAAGGACCAAAGAGGAAAGAGTATCAAGCATTACTGTGCAATGTTTCTCGATCGATGGACTTATTAAACTTCATATTTCTTCAAAATTTTCCGACGAAATTCTTAACAACTTTGAATATTCATAATGATCTTCTGCTTGAAATTCCCTCACTCACAAGGGTGTTATAAATTCCTAGAAGTTTCGTTTTTGAAGTCAAGATTTCACCCAATGTCTCTTTTGTCATTTGCACATAACAGCAACAACTATGTTTGCTGCCGCCGGAGTCCACGACTGAAAAGTACTCTTTTACCATAGAACTTTTATAAAAATGTTGCAATCATAAATGATAGTGTAAACAGATGTTCTAATCATTTTTTAAAGGATTGAAAAAATTATCATTTGTCATTTATCATTTTAAAATGATCATGTATTTCAGCCTTTAGACAATGTGTCTGTGAGTGAACTTGGATAGCTTTTTCAATGGAACAGAATTGAGAAAATACAAGTGAACATAATACAGAAAATATGTTCAGCTTGAAGAAAATATTCAGCCTCAGACAAAAAAAAACATGTATTGTTTCATAACAAGGGGCATAAAAAGGTCAAATATCATAGCAACAACTGAGTTTGGATAACTAAAAACATACTCAAGAAAAATATGCAGAAAATTTTGAAATATAGGTTCCTTTAATAAGTATATAAACCAACATATAAAATAAGATTCATAGTCTGTTCTCAATTTAAAGAAAGCAATTCCTGACACATCTAAGAACCTGTCAACAACAATGTCGATTTTAAATAACACTCAAACCTATTTAAACCTTATGAAAAAACATGCAGAAGCTTTAAAGAACCCTCACAATTAAATCCTTGCAGATTATTTTTCTGGAATGAATTTGCCAAAAAGTGATCAACATATTAAATCTACGAATTTATCCACTGAACTTAATTCTTCCCTGAAAGCTATCAAAATGGTTTGCAGCTTCATAACATGTAAGGTAACAACCACTAAATCCAATTTTTTCCAATTATTAAAATGTTAAGGTGGTATTTAAAAACTCTTAGAAGACACTGCCAATAGCTTTCCATTGTAAATTGTGATTGTAAAAAGATTTTTTGTCCTACTGATGCTGTTAAGACACAGTAGCAGTAAATTGTTGTATACAATGCCGTGGTATTATTTTAGGATTTTAGATTTGGTTTCATATATCAATTGGTTTCCTGTTTTGTTACCTGTGGATGTAAGTGAAATATAAAGGAGTTTCATCAGAATTTTTCGAAAACTCAAAATTACCAATTCTTCCTTATACCAAAAACAAAATTAAAGAATTTTTCAAATGTTTTTCTGCTTAAACTGTCTTGTAAAGTTCCACTGTATGAAAAACTACATTTAAAATGAATTTCTAACAAATGTCGTTATAGCAAATCAAAGGATATTTTATAATACATACTCCATGCATATACACTAATTAGTAAGGTTCTAAAAATGAGAATTATTGTTGCTAACCTAAAGAATTTCTTACCGAGTCTCAGTTCTCCAAAATTACCACATCCTATCTTTCTTCCTACACGAAAGTTTGGTCCTACCATTAAAACACCTGACCCAGAACCACTTGAGGATCTACCACCATGTGGTCCACGAGAGGAAGAGCCAGGTTTTCTTGATGGTGGCATACTTGTTCGGTGGTGTTCCCTTTCTTTTTCTCTGTCTCTTTCACCTTTTTGCATGGTCTTGTTGAGTTGAAAGTTCACAATTCGACATTAAATTGGTGGTGCATTAGTTTAAAAGATGGGAGAAGCAAAATTGTTTGGTTGAGAAGAACTTCTATACACAATTTTCTGCATTTATGCAGGATGATATATAAGTAATATCTATGAAATAATATATGTCGAATTACACATTTATTGTATGTTCTTTCAGTTAAATATTTCTATATCCTCCTTTTCTTGCTTGGGTTGTTTATAAGCTATACCCACCACCGTTTGAGCAGTTTGCTCAGGAAAGAAAATGCCAGAATAAACAATCCAGAATAGACAATACTTCAAGTGTTAAACAACGTCTATACAAATTACCCTAAAACAAGTCTATTGAAATAGTGACTAAATATAATTATTAATTTATTTTCTTCTTCCCTCTGGTCATAATGTTTGTTATTGAGCAAGGCAGAAATCAAACATGGAAGACGTCTGGCTAGATCTCATCATGACGCATGCGTAGTGGAACAACAAATTGCGTATTCGTTCGGCAAATTAAACAAGGGATTGGTTAACATTGGTCAGCGGAGGATGATTTACATGGCAACCGTGAAAAAACCTCTGTGTTGAAAAAAATAGACTTGAATACTTGTTTGGGACTTGTTTTAAAAATTCAATAAAAACAGAAAAACAATTGAAACATATATAACGAACCATGAAGGTTCTGCCATAAACTACAGCCCTGACTAAGTTTGCTTCGAACATTATCCATCCCCAGGGAGATCGAATGGAACAACTAGATTATATATATATTCGGTAAAAGTAAGTAAGTAAGTAAGTTAGTAAGTAAGGGGTTTATTTCCAGTTTATCCTTTTTACAAGGCTCTTCATCTAGAAATGTGGATGAACTGTGATAGTGCGTTGACGTAAATATAAAAGACAAATTAGATAAAATCAATATAAATTAATATAAAACGCTGCAACGTGCCAGCGCTCTGTCAAACAGGAAGCTTCTTGTCGTTTTTGCAAAGTCACCAAAGTTTGTACTTTTCCTACAACTGATCGGTAAATCATTAAAAACTTTGCACGATTCGGAGTTAAAAGATTTCTCTGCCCGATGATTTTCTATCTGGTATTTGCGTGATTCGCAAGCTCTCAAGGATCGCTGTTGAGTACTGAAAGTGTTTTTCAGATACTTTGGCCAGGTTTCATCGTACAGAGATTTGAAAGTTGCTTTCGCAATGCTGAGGGAAATCTCTTCTTTCACAGGAAGCCACGATAGGTTCAGAACGTCATCCACGCGACAGTATTTGTTGCTGACGAAACTTGCAGCGGAATTTTGTAATTTCTGTAAACGATTAGTTAGGTAATCAGGTAGATCTGAGAGAACTGCATTTGCGTATTTAATTCTTGACAGGATTAGAATTGATGCTAAGCTTTTTCGTAGTTGGTAAGGAGTTAGTCGTTTGATGGATCGGAGTGATTTCAATGTGCTGTAACCCGATGAAATTATATTTTGAACGTGCAGTTTCCAGCTAAGGTCTTCTTGGAAAGTTACTCCCAGTAACTTTGTGTGATGGATACGCTCTAGATGACGTCCATTAATATGCACTGGTAAAATCTTTTCTTGTAACTTGTGTTTGGCATTCATTTGTGGTGTTGAGAAGAGCATGGTTTTGGTTTTATCAGCGTTGAAAATCAGGTTATTTTCGTTGGACCAATTTGATAGGTTATCGAGATCGTTAATGATGAGTTTTGAGCAGGTTGCGATGTCATTTGGTTTACAATGTCGATAGAGGTTCGTGTCGTCGGCGTATTGTAAACAAGTTGCAGTTGTATTAGTCGACATATCGGTGACGTAGAGGTTGAAGAAAGTGGGTCCAAGGATACTTCCTTGCGGTACACCAAACGTTACTTCCGTCCACTTCGAGATTTTATCATCGATCTGGACGAATTGCATTCTACCAGTCAAATAACTGTGTAGCAGGCGGATTACAGAGTTAGAGAAATTTAGATCGCTTAGTTTTTGTAAAAATATTCCATAGTGGACGGTATCGAAGGCTTTTGAATAATCTGCTAAGACTGCGATGGTGATTTCTCCTTTTGTCATTGCTTTCCTGATGTCATCTTTCATTTTCAGGAGAAGAGTAGCGGTCGAGCCCATTTCCACTTAAAAAATGAGCGAAATGCGAAATATTACGATCGAAATGTGAAGTGAGCATGCGCAGTAGGTAAAAATTTATTTTTCCTGCGAAATATTTCTCTTCGACAAAAGTTGAAAAAAGTTCAACCTTTTTTCTATCGAAATATTTCGAATAAAATTCTGACCAATCAGATTGCAGCTTTGTTGTTTATTTTTCCCGCTCTTCCTCACAAATGAAAAATCATTTGATTTGATTGATATTTGATTTAAAGTTATGTTTTTTTTAATTTAAGTGGAAAAGGTTTTTTTAAATGAGCGAAATTTCTCGATCGAAAATTTTGGCATTTCGCTGAAGTTTTTTTTAAAGTGGACACACGGACCTTAACACATGGGTTTTCATTTTATTTCCGAGTTTCGCTTGTTCATATTCAAAATGGGGGAACGATGAATTACTTTGGAGTTTGACGGAAAAACCGAAAAAAAGTTACAATGCTGCTTTTATGACTACACGACGTTGAATTCGTTCCAAATAAATCATTTGAAATCAATTCATATTATAAGTGGAAGAGAAACCGAAATCAATCTTATTTCAGGCGTTTGGATTTAAAAGGCACTCGCAGAGTGGGGGGCGTACAATCGCCATCAGGAGCAACTAAAAGAAGTTCAAGGGCGCAATCATTTTCTTGGTGACGGGGAAGGGGATACAAAATGTGTCCAATTCTATATTTTTTTTTCATTTCTTTTGTTTCGGTCACGTGATTAAAATAAATACAAACTTGCTTTTATTAAATAATATAAAAAATTCCAGAAAAAAAAATACGATTGAATAAAAATTGTATTAAAAATGTTTTGGTTTCTTTTAGATTGAATTAGATAAGATAGTAGGAATAGACGAAACAAAACGATCACAGAACGAATTGCAGTTGAATAATAAAGGTTATTTTGTCCTCTCTGAAGGTATCGCACGGATTTTTATCTTATGACATCAACGCCTCGTTCATCCAGTTTCCATCGCTATATTAGCGAGTTAAACTAATCCGTCCGACGAGACAAAAAGAACACAAGATAGAACACAATCAAGATATTTGATAAGCACTTTTCAGAGATAACATTGAAGCAGTCAAACTACCTCGTTCCCAGGAATTCTTGCCTCCTGGGAACGAGGCTGGAAGTCAGACGCATGTTTTCACCACAACAAACGATTCATAATATACGTGACGTCATTCATAACTTGTGTTTTGGGAGTGCTGCAATATTGTTTGTATTAAAATGTTCAACCTCCAAACGCATTCTTCCCCCGTTGTCAGGGTTACAGCAAATCACATTCTTTTAGAATCAGTTACAACAAAAGATTCTCTTAAATCGACGAAGGAATTCGTCCATATAAACACCAGTACAGGGAATTAGGCGGCTGTTCTTTGATCTCAAGTACAACCGATCATTTTTAATTATTTGTAAAAATAACTCGAAGATGGTATCACTGAAGTGGGCTTACATACAAGTAAACAAAAATCTCTGTCGAATTTTCTGTTTATCGTTCAAAGTGGATTAAACCTGATAATTGTGAACTATCCTTTGCTTTTCTGTTTTTAGTTTGGAGAAGAACACAGTTATGGCTGATGCAGTGCAAGTATCTACAAACTTGTGAAATCTCGAAGTATTATAAATTAATAATTAAGTTTACGAAAAAAAAGCACCCTTCACTAAAAACACTTATAGAGGATTCGTGTCAATGGCACACTGCGACGGAGAGTCAAAGTGCATAAAATAAAAATCATGAGCTTGGAGTTAATATTGCTCTCCATCACGTCGTTTCCAGTCATACAAGAAACCTCTATCTGAGTCCATTGAAGAAAAATATTAAAAAATAAATAAATACGAGGAGCAAAATTGTGATGAATGATCGGATACCGTAATATTTTCCCAAACCGAGATTTCGGTAATTACGCTCAAAATCTACCGGAGAACTCGTGCTGTTCAGAACACTCGATGTGCATGATTCGGTTCGTTCGATCGGCAGGATTGAAAACACACGAGTTCTGCCGTATGGCTAAATGCTTACTTAATGCATGGTTTCCACTAGGAAAAATTACAAAACCCCACTGTTCAGTGACATTATCACTTGGTGAGAATTACATTGAGAGAACATCGTGGAAACCAAGCATTAAACTCAGTCTTCCCATCTAACATTATCTATCCTACTTGAAATACAAAAAAAATTTTACAGTGTAATGCAGGTATTATACAAAAATACATTCATGAATTTATCGAATAAGCAAGTTTTTTTGAAAATATATATCCTTTAAAAACAGCGAGTTTTTTTTTAGAATAACAGGCAACGGTAACAGTTAATCCCTGCGAGGGAGTACATTTCCGCAGAAATATTCGCACCATTTCAATAAAAATGCTCTTCGCCGCAATCACGCTTTACGAAAGGTACACAGCAACTGCCTCGCAGTAAAAACATGCAAGATAATTCAAACTGGAAAAGCTGGACTGTACAAAAATATATACAAAAGTATAAAATGGGGGAAAAACAAAACAAAAGAATCATACAAAAATAAACGAACAAGTCGAGATAAATAAAAGTGAACGTGCAAAACAAAAACAAAAAAAACAAAAAACACAAAAACAAACAAACAAAAATGAACGTAAACAAATCGACCATTCCGTGGTCAAATTACCTTAAATTTAACATACCTATACGGGAACCGGCTTCCGTAAAAATATTTTGCTAAGTTTAAGTTCCTTGCTGGCGTTCTCACCGTTTCCACTCTTGACAGGAGTGTCACCATATTTCATGTTCTCCTCCGTTGTGCCGTAATTATCATACAGACTACGACAATTGCGCATCGTGGCGCTACTGTCTGCAGTTTTCTCGAGACCTGATTCGTCGGTTTCAAGTAGCAATGACTTTCTCAAATTTAAATCGGGCGTATAATCGATACTGGGCTTCGGGTTCTCGATAAACGCCCCTGAATCGACGGAGGTGGCGGGCGACAGCGAATGATCTTTAATACTATTTGCTTTCGAACAGCTATCGGGTCTGTCGAGCAATTCCAACAGGGTGCTTTCTCGATACATCGTGTCTTCCAGTGCTTTGCGTTTCATTTCGTGATAGAAGGAACACATGACGAAATCCTCCGACACGTCGTCCTCCAACAATCGAATAATTTCCAGAAAAGACGGGCGCAACTTCGGATCACGTTGCCAGCACATGTCCATGAACTCTTTCAGTTGAGTGTCGGTGTTCTCAGGATAAACTAGTTGACCACCATTGAGAACAAAGTGCAAGACCTCCTCGTTGGATTTCCCTTGATAGGGTTGATACGCCAGAGTTGCAATCTCCCAAAGAACCACGCCATACGACCTGAAACAAACACATTCTTCAATATTTGTCCTATCGGAACCACACCTTTCTATGGGTGTTTTCAGATGGCTGTCGAAAGGAAAGGGGGCGTACAGTACTGAAGATGTTCTCTATTGTCCCTTATAAGATACAAAAGTTAATGAAAGGAAATATTTGTTCTCTTCCCAAAATGAAAATGTCGTTCTAGTGAGGTCAGTGGGGGAGGCTTTTTCCGGTTGTAACACTATGGGGTTTTTTAAGAAGGGTAAGTCTCGATGCGGGGGAATAGTGGCACCAAAAAATCATGATGTCATAGGGTACAATCAGACAAGAACAACATCTATTGTAGTCTTACCAAACATCAGAAGCTGCGGTGAAGAGCCCGTCACGTAAGCTTTCAGGAGCCATCCATCGCACCGGAAGGAGTCCTTTTCCACCTTTCCGATAATAATCCGTTTCGTAAATATCGCGCGTCATACCGAAGTCACCTGAGAAAAGCATATCAAGGTAAAAAGATGAAAATACTACCGGTGAACTGCGGTCAAGCAAAAGTACCTTCAGTATGTTGACAGCAAAATTATAATCATCAAATACCCTCACTCAGTCTTAGAACTTCTGAAAACCTGTCTAGTTTAACAGTAGCTTTAACATACCTATTTTTACTGTGAAATCGATCGCAACCATGCAGTTCCTAGCAGCCAAATCACGGTGAACGAACTTCCTTGCTGCAAGGTACGCCATTCCGTCGGCTATTTCGGCTGCCATCTGCAGTCGTTCTTGTCGATTAGGTGGGAGCAAATTACTCTTTTCCTAAGAAATACACAAACACCTATGAGCGCCATTTGTGGTCTGTAACAGATCATTACCTGTATCCCACTCTAAGTCGACTGTTTTCGGTGTTCTCATTTACAATGCCATGATCAAAGTCCACCGATAAACATCTAACGCCGTCACTCTCAACGCCATGTTAAAAACATTAATGCCATCAACAGGCAGCGTACTAAGGATAAACAAGCTCATAGCGATGGGCAAATAACTACCTCAGGTCTTCGGCTTCTCAAGAACGACTTCAAATCTCCTCTTCCCATCAATTCCATCACAACGAATGTCGGCTGTCCTTGCGACACGACGCCGATTAACTTGACGACATGGTTACTGTTGAAGGCTTTCATGATGGACGCCTCCTGTAAGAACTCGATCCTGTCACGAATCGAGGCATTTTCGTTGACCGTTTTAACGGCAACACGAAGTTCACCGCTGTCCACAATGCCGTGCGCAATGCCCTCGTATACCATGCCGAACGAACCCTGGCCTAGCTCTCGAAGAAGTTCGATCTTTTCTCGATCCAATTCCCATTCGTCTGGCATATAGACTGAAACATGAAGAATAAAAACGAATTAGGCGCCGCGTTGTGAAGACGTGCCATCGTTACTGATAGGGAAATAGAAAGAATCGTTGGTTCAGTTGTCGACGAGGTGAAAAATGCCACCTTGGTGAAGAGGATTTTCATTGAAATAGCGCATATATTTCTATGGAAATGCACTCCATCCCAGTGTTTTTTTATAACAAATGAGGAATGAAAGGAGGAATCAAATTACCTTCACTTGCGTTCATGTACTCAGGGTTCACACTAGCGTACAACACTCCCGGCTTGTTTTTCTCAGTGTTCCTAAAGAAAAATAATAAACAAAACTTTATTGACGTAAAACAAGACAATGACAACAAGTGAACACCACACTTCATGCAATATAATCACTCTTCAACACATTAGGAGATAAAGAACACTCAAACCGTCAAGTATGCTCCATAAGAACTAACAAGGGTGAGAGCTCTATTTACAGGGAGGGACTCTATACCTTTTGAAGAATGTGTAATAGATGAGGAAGGACATCAGGATCAGTATCAATACCACCGCACTAACGCTCACAGCCATGACTACCATATTGTTCTTGACAGCACTGCGATCTTCGATTGTGAAATGGACAGGCTCACTCCAAGATCCATTACCAGCGGGGCTGATAGCTCGCAATTTGACAGTATAGTCACCAGGACGAGTGGACTGACTCAGGTAGGTGGGCATGTGTCCTGACCGGCAAATGATGATATCATCATAAGAACCTTTAGTACTGAAAACAGACATGAAAATTAAAGTGTCAACAAAATGGACGGAAAACAACACAACAAACACCATTACAAGTTAGTTCCAAGAGTTATTCATAATTCAGATATTTTAAGTGGATAACAACTAAGACTAAGTTGTCGTGACTCGCAAAATGATACCAGTGCAACTGACCTTTACGTTTCGAACATAAAAATAGTTTGACTGACAACCAACTTAACTTTCAAAAGAAGTATACCCCCAGTGCACAAATTTAGTGAAAAAAAATACTGGGACAAAGTACATTTCTACAGAAATATGCACACAATTTCAGTGAAAATGCTCTCCATCACAGTGACGAATTTGATGACACATTAAAGCCCCAATAAACAAGCACATCAAAAAACCTAAGAGAGTGATTACAAATTGTTTAAAGAATGCTTGAAAACAAACAAAGAACACTTTGTACATTACCTTAACAAAACTTCGTATTTCAACACAACAGCATTAGGTTTTAATGGTGCGTTCCATGATATATTATACCAAGACCCGTCTACGGTTGCCGCTACGTTACCCTCTAGATTGTCGGCTAAGTGGTTGATGCCTGTGCGGGCTTGCGCAGAAGCACATGGTGACGAGATTGCAGTGTTTGGAACAGCACAACCTCCTCCTTTGCTGTCCTCTGTGCATGCACATATCTGGAATGAAAGATTTTCGTGTTAGATTCCAAATATACAGACATACAGATAAAAAAGCACCACACTGAAGGAAAGACTCACACTAAAAATGTAGTCTTGAAAATACTCTAGGCCTTCCACGTCAAAGGTAAACACATTTCCAGATACGTTAACATTAGGCTCAACAAAATGTTTTGGATTGGGAGTGGCAGATGTCACAGCAGGCGATTCGGTCTGGTTTGTGTCGGTTGTGTCGTCAATCGATGTCACATTTGTCTGATCATTGTCTGTACCTTTCTCTTTAGTGAAAACCAACCTAGTCATGCGTTCTTGAAATTCAACTTTCAATCGAAACGCCTCCCTGTCAATCTCCATAGCCTTTGAGATTTCCTTCTCTTTTTCGCAGTTACAGGTGACATTAGGGCAAGAACCTAGAAAACACAACCATAAAATCTCCACATTCCATTCAGTGTCCTTATGGCGTTATAAGGAAACAAAGTCTAATCATTGTACCATCTTTGGGCAATTGCTCCTGCTGACGAGGTTGTGTAATGCCAATTTTGACAACTCGCTTGCACCAATTTATCGTCTGGTCTTCCCAGAAGGAATACGAAGCCTTTCTCCAATAAAGCTGATAAGCTATGATTTCACCGTTTGGTTTGTCAGGTGTACGCCATTGTAAACGGATGGAACTTTCAGACAGGAACGAGGCTTCCACTCCAAGAGGAGCTGTTGGAACTAAAACCATGACAAAAATACATTGTGTTGAAAATGTCAGAGGAAACATCCATGTATAAATGATAAATAAATAAACAAATAAATAAATCAAGTAAATAACTACATACTCCCTTGGCTGACTTTCAAATATTGAATTTTACTTGATTTGCCTTCACCATTCGTTAAGATTTCTTTGACATAAAATGCATAACGAGCGTTTGGCGACAGTTTCTTAATGACTTTTGACATCTGGATTTCTGTATCGAAATTTTTGTTTGACGGCTTGTCAACCTCTACAGTCTCCCAAGGTTTATTGTCTTGCGAACCACCGGCCGCTTGTGTGTCAATGGTTTGATGATCATCACTGAAAAAAACAAAAACAATCAAAACAAACAAACACAATCAAAACAAACAAACACAATCAAAACAACAAACGTACATCTCCAAATAGTATATAGTGTAAAACAAGATGAAATATGATGACGACTCTCGGACGAACTTCCATTTTACTTTTGCACATTTTACCATAAAACATTCAAAATCGATATCCATATTGAAATTGAATGCATCCAACGGGTCTTCATTATTCAATTGTACTTCAGTGACAGACATTTGCAGACGCTCAACTTGACCTAAAATTAAAAAAAATAAATACTATATTTCTATAGAAAAGCACTCCTTCCTGGTGTTCTTTTCAAGAAAATTGTCAATTAAATGTTATTTTCTATCAACAGATTTTACGAAAACATATTGACTGGTCCTTCCATGACAATAGGTTTGGTTGGTGACCAAGCTGAAGCCGTTCACTTCGAAAATCATTTTACTACAAGAACTCACTATCCAACACAACAACAGTGCTATTTTTAGGACCTCCTGTCTATTACAAAAACTTTAGCTATATAAAATGCAGAACAGAAAAAGAACTTACAAACAACTTGATTCCCATTGTTCTGTTGCGACAGGGATATCTTTTGGTTCTTTCTGTTGTACATATTTTCCTGTAGTTTTGTGATCTGGTCAGGGCATAGTCTTGGGTTGGACTGGGCAAACAAACCGCCTTCGGTAACACTGATGTTTTTCGCAGGTGTCCACATGTGTTCGAGGTTCTTGTTGTCGTAGATAAAAACCGCATAGCTAAACGAAATAAGTTTAAACCGTAACACACAGTGGACAAATTTGATGAAAAGTCACTGCAAGGGAGTGTATTTTATAAAGAAAGGCATGTAAATATATACACACTACATCCATGTAAATGCTCTTTGTTGTAGTGCCCCACCAAAGTATCATCAAGTAAATATAACAGCTTACGTATCATGGAGAAGTTCAGATTTTGGAGGATCGATAACTTCCAACTTTTCGAAGAAATCCAAGTTTATAAGAGGAGTCTGATGGATCTTAATGTGTCCTCTTACAATACGTAACCATTTTAAACCCTTCAAGAAGTTCTCAATGTTACCTGAAAAGAAAGAAATGAGAGCGTTACCAAGAGCCTTAATTGATTAAGACTGTTTACTGTGATGAGATAAAAGAATGAAATTTCAGTGCCAATCATCGGACTCTGGGTGACAGAACTGAAGGCTCTGATAACCTCGAATAATTTGCTAAAAAAAATCATGGCGAAGGAGTACATCTCCATAAAAATATATGCACTTTTTCTATGGAAATGCTCTTTTACGCAGTGACTCTTTTAAGATTTCGCCCACTAATCAATGAAGTTAAAGGTTAAGTGTAAGACAAATTCTTACTGGATATTACAAACAAATAACATTTCACATTTATTAATACTTACCTGTTCCCTTTTGTAGTTCAAACGTCAAACTTCCAATAATTTCAGTGCAACCAGTCAGCTTCTGGTCTACTATATCTGTTGGCACTCGTATAATCGCTCCGAGATAAATATCGTCATCAAAACGAACACCGGAAAGCTTGCATACTAACATGATAATCAAAGGATTATTACAACAGATTGTATACATAAACAAAGGTATCGCAGATATCAACAAAATAAATTTCCTTTTGCATTATTATAAATATCATGAAATTACCTCTTTCACAGTTCTGTGAATCTGAGCACTGTTTACAAACATAGTCATCATTCTTATAATAACCAGCTGGGCACTCGTTAACACAACGATTCTCCAACAAATATTGCTTGTCTCCAGTCTCCACAGAGCCAGGACAAACAGATTTGCAAATTAGATTATTAACCTACATTTAATAAATAAATAAATAAATAAATCAATAAATAAAAACATGCTCAACTAAGATTTCTTCTTAACTAAATCAATTGAATTAAGTTGAAACTCTGTACATGTTTAACCCTTAAGCCAGCGTGATCCAGCACAGTAAATAGAAATTGAATAATTCATAGATTTTGAATACAAAACTGAAGATCAACACTTATATGAATGCAGAAACACATACCAAAAAAGTACCCAGTGGACAGTTTGTCACACACTTTCCACTTGTTTCCACACGATAATTTTTGCAGGCGTTACAAGAATATGCAGACGAAGGAGCCGAGCAACCGCCCAAGCATTCTTCGCTGCAACAGGAGTTCGATGTGTTTTGCACACATCCTTCTAAGCCACAAGTTAGATCACAAACTGAAGAAAAAAGTCGTTATTTTGAAGAAGTTGTTTTGGATCTACTTTAAACATCATCCCATGGCAAACGTTTGACCGAAAATAATGGGGATGACACAGGTTGATCCGGCAGATAAGATTCAATATAGCAGCTGTGCAACATTGTTGCAGTGGAAATTAAGAACATAAATAAATAAATAAATAAATAAATAATGAATAAAGACATTAACATTAATCAAATCCTTGCTTAATATTAGCCTGAGAGTGTGAATCCTAAATCATGAAGCCAAGATTCATACTCTAAAAAATATGGATCTGATAAATTTATTGATGTCTTAGTGTGATTTTTTAGGTATCAGTTACTTATGAATATTAATCCATTTAATATACCTTAAAAGGTACACAAAAAGAGTTTTTTGGGGATTGGGCCTATCATTGATCGAACAATATGGATGTCATCAAAAATAAAAACAAAAATTAAAAAATGCTTATTTGATACACAAACATAACAATAAGTTTTCCGTTATTCTTTTCCAATTCATAACTTAACAAAGCATTTCTCTTTAAACCACCATGTCCAACTAATCCAATATGCCTGATAAATCTATTTTTACTGATTTCCCTCCGGATCATGACAAAGCTGTACATTGAACACTTTTTGCCTTCATCAATCAAACTAATCTTTATAATATTATCAATATTATCAAGAGCAACTGAGTCAAAGGTTACAGTTACTTACACTTCTGGCACTGGAAATCCTGACTATTTCCCAGACCCCAACAGTATTGTACAGTTGGGTCCTCACCATGACCAGACAATGCAGAACACTTTTTCGTTGCGCAACTTGTGTCACAATTCATATGGTTAGCTTCAAGTACAATACCAAATTTTTCTTCTTGATCTTTGTCCTATGGAAAATAAATAAATTTCGCAAATAACAGATATCTTAGGTATCATAAAATAAGTTGAACCAACCAAATTTCTATGTTCAGTGTTTGGTAACCATTTTATAAATTTGGCCTTGAGTGAATTTCGCAATGATTTTGTTGTAAATCGAAATATAAGAAAATTAGAATTGTTGTGTATCTGTTTCTAGTAGCAGATATCAAACACAAGAAGAATGCAAATTCAGATGAATCAAACAGAGTCTCAATTTTCTACTGTCAACAACTCTGAAAAACCTATAACAAGGTAAATGAAGTGAACTTGCCATAAATTAAAAACACAGACCTTGACAATAGATTTCCATCTAATTGTTTCAACATAACACAACTTGTTGTTCCGCTCGATACGCACACCGCCATGTAAAATGGTAGTCAATTCAGGGAAGTAGATTTCCTTGAGATCAGTCAGATAAACAACAAAAGCGTAATTATAAATCAACGTATTCCCACGGATAACTGCCAGAGAAGGAAGAAGATTAAACTTTGGTTGGTTGTAAAAGATAATGACCAAGAAGCCAGTAATTTCTCGTAGTTTGGGAAAATATGGTGATACTTCCAGACTGTTCCTTTTGCTTTCGTGTAACGTGCTTCTAATGATCAAATTGCCGTAGAGAGTGGTGCAGTTCTTCAGAATATTACAATCATTTGAGCTTAGACAATAACCAGTGCGTGAAAGCCAGATGGTAAGAGGTGAGTCATGGTGGCAACCTGTTTTGAGAAAAAAAATCAAAAACTAGTAGCTTTTTAACCAGATGGGAGAAGAATCAAGACCTAGAAACTCAAAAGTTTTTAAATTTTATCCGAAATCATAAGGAACATTTTAAATGTTTTTATAAGTTCTGGGGACATTTGAATTCGCAACCTTAATTTTAAAAAGGCCTAAGTCCACTTACCCCTCAATTTTAAAAAGGCCTAAGTCCAGATACCCCTGAGTTTTAAAAGGGCCTAAGTCCATTTTTGTGAAAATTGAGTTTTTTGTATTTCCTGAATCTATGGATCATTAGCTTTCTTTTGATGTGTACAATGTAAAGATTTAAAGGTTAAAATGCCTTCAAAATGGTTGGCAAAGGTTTGTCAAAAACAGTGTTTAATTTTAAAAAGGCCTAAGTCCACTAAGGTTTTTTAGATTAAGGACCTAAGTCCATCCTAGAAAATAATTATATTTTTAAAAAGGGCCTAGGTCCATTTTGATGATGTGGAGCAAGGGCCTAAGTCCACTGGAAGGGCCTAAGTCCATTTTGATGATGTAGAGCAAGGGCCTAAGTCCATTCAGAAAGGGCCTAAGTCCATTTAGCAGTATCAAAACAGTTGTGATAATCAAAGTAGGTTTGTATATCTTTTGGTAGTGTTTAATTTGGTTTTATTTACTATCATCATTAGGTTAATATGTATAATTTTTTCTCTTACAGGTCTTTTAGGATAACTTTAACTATAAATTAACTTTAACTATAAATTCAGCAACCTTTCAACCTTTATATGATGGGATAAAATTTCAATAGGACGACTATGAAATTTATTTTCATGTCCTGATTCTCACTCACTGTGTTCAAACAAGCATCTTTTTTTGAAATATTATGTTCAGTTTAGGAAAGTTCAGTTTTATGTTCAGTTTAGGAAAGTTTAGTTTTGAAATATTATGTTCTGCAGGCGCTACGCGCCCTTGCACAATCCTAAATTTCATTTCATAAAATTTCCGCCAAAAGATGTAACACTGAGGGCGTTCCCGCCTTGTTATTCACGCATAACAGGACGGAAAGCTATCGCTCAAATCCTCTCTTTAAAGCCACTATTAAGCAGTATAAATAAGATCAATTTTTATCTGCTAATATTTGTTTATAATAAAACTTTTCAAAAGTTGTAGAGTTTGACCAGTGAGCTCTTTTTAGAATTTCCTTTAATGGTACCCCACTAGCTCTTGCCTTTGATGTGGAAGCTGAACGGGTAGAATGAGCTGAAAATTGAGAGGTATCAATACCGGAGGACTTTAAAACCTCCACTATCCATCTAGCAACAGTAACTGGCTTAATTGGATTATGAGGGTTAATGTAACTTAACAGTAACTGAGATTTTTCGCCCCTCCAAGATTGGGATCGCTCAATGTAGAGATCGATGAAATGACATACACAGACACTTTTATCACTAGGAAAACTCAGAAGTTTAATAGGTGGTCTAATACAACCTACTCTCGTTGTTTTTGTGGGTTTACCAAAATGAAACGTGTATCCCGTAGAATGTTTTACCAAGTATCTAGTGTCTAAACCACAAATCTCATGTGATCTAGCTGCTGAGGTTAAAGCAAGAAGCATAGATAGTTTCAAAGTCAAGTCTTTGTCTGACATATTGGGTCCAATGCTTTTTAGATAAGAAATTACCTTGTCAACATCCCAAATAAAAAGATACCTGGGTTGGGGGCATCTCTGATTGTGAACCCCTGCCAATAGTTCTGAAACTCTTGGGTGACTACCCACCTTAACACCATCTATGGGTTCATGATAAGCAGATATTGCTGATCTGTAACCAGCAATAGTATTAAACTCCTTTCCTTTATCAAAAGAATCTGCCAAAAAATCTAGGATCCAATTTAGAGAACATTGAAAGGGATCAACTTTCCTGCTACTACACCAGCTACTGAATGTGCGCCAGGCTGATTCATAATGAGAGGTTGTACTGATTCTCCTACTGGAAGTGATAAGCTGAACAGCTCTCTCCAATATGCCTTCACCAAGTAATCCTTTCCGGACACTGTCCAAGCCACTAGTTGGAGCTTTCCTTTTTGTGCTAGAGGATGGAAGTTTCCTTCCGGGTTTTTCAGCAGATCCTGCTGTTTTGGGAGTAAAAGTGGATTCCTCACTGACATTTGAAGGAGCACTGGGTATATACCAAGGTTGGCCTTGCCGAGCTGGAGTCACTATAATTGTAGTGGTAGTGTAGCTTGGTCTATCCTGACTTTTCTCAGAACTTTCCCTATTAGAGAGAATGGGGGAAAAGCATACCCTTTTAGGGGAGTCCAAATTACCTAAAAGGCATCCCGGCCGGCACTGTGAGGGTCTAGCTTCCAGGACATGTATCTCTTGACTTGGTGAGACACCCTGGAGGCAAAAAGGTCGATGCATGGAGTTCCCCTCTGGTTGCAAAGTTCCTGGAAAACTGAGGGTTTCAGCATCCACTCGCTGGAGTCCTGTGTGGAACGAGATGCTGAATCTGCTTCCACATTTAATTTTCCTGGAAGGTATTCGGCCGTAATCATGATCCCCCAAGAAATCAGAAACTCCCAAATTTCTTTGCTTATTCTTGTCAGCTGGGCATTTTTGGTACCTCCCATCTTCACAAGGTATCTCAAGGCTACTACGTTGTCCATCTTTAGATGGATGGCTTTGCAAATTGGAAACATTGAAGAGAAGGTCAGAATTGCTAACTGAGCTGCCTTCAGCTCCAGAACATTTATGTGGAGCTGAGATTCCTCCTGAGACCAAGGGCCCCCTGTTTTGTGACCCCGACAGTAAAGCACCCCAACCCTTCAGAGACGCATCTGACATGATGACTATTGTCGGGGATGATGAAATCAATGCCTTGCCCTGACTCAGAAGAATGTTTTCTACCCACCATTGCAGCTCCTCCCTGGCCTCCTCTGTGAGGGTTATTAAGGAATCGAAACACTTTGCTTTGTGACAACTCCAGAATCTGTTGTCGTTGGAGTGCCCTGTATTGTAAAGAAGCTGGAAGAACTGCAATGGCTGTTGAGGATAATCTCCCTACTAGACTGGCTAATTCCCTTATCGAGATTTTCTCTCTTGAAAGTGCATCCTTGCACTGCCTGACAATATTCTCTTTCTTCACCTTTGGAAGAGTAAGAGACATCGATTTTGAATCTATCTCCACCCCCAAAAACTCTATCGATTGGGTAGGAACTAGGACTGATTTTGCCGTATTGATGGTGAACCCCAGACTTTGAAGCACATGAATTAAAGTATCTCTGGACATCAGTATTTCCTCTAAATTCTTCCCTATCAGGAGAATGTCGTCTAGAAAAATTATTAGAATAATATTCAACCGCCTTAGGAGAGCAATTGGCACTTTCATAGTAGGCGTCCTTCAAGTCGAGCTTGCACATTAGGTCCCCTTCCTGTAACACTTCTTTCAAAAAAGACAGGCCCTCCATTTTGAAGTGGAGGTAATCTATATTTCTGTTGAGCTCTTTCAGATTGGTCACTGGTCTCATGCCAGAGTCTCCTTTCTTGGGAACCAAGAATAAGGAACTGATAAACTTCCCTTCCTTTGGACAACATTGAATGGCCTGTTTTTGAAGCATTTTTTCCACCTCCAGATCTACCAACTGAATCTCCTCCATTGACATTTTTAATAGAGTAGGAGGAAATTCCTGAATAGGTTGATGCACAAAGGGTATTTTGTAACCCTGTACTACCTGAAGAATATATTGTGATGACTAATGGTAAATGGGCTCATAACAGTCATAATAATATAGTGGTAATCTAACTTGATCATTTTCTTTTTAGTGTTTAGTATAGACAAAAGAAAAAGTATGGACTTAGGCCCATTTTGTTGGGGCCTAAGTCCATCTTTTGGAATATTGAACAAAATTTCTTTTAGTTTTCTCTCAGTATAGACAAAAAGAATAAAGTACGAACTTAGGCCCTTTTATCAAAAAAATTTTAAATTTACTGGACTTAGGCCCTTATTTTTGGGGCCTAAGTCCACCTTTTGGAATAAACATTAAGTTTTAAAAAGGCCTAAGTCCATTAAGCCATTTCTTTTGTATCCTACTCAATATCAGATGGTGATAGCAATTCTAAATAAGCTTTAAAAATCTTTTACTGGACATAGCATGCATCAAAACCTTACATCAGCAGCATAGAAAACAAATTCATAAAAATATAAGCTAAGAAAGTCTATTGGCTTTTTCTCAAAATGTGAAAAATGGACTTAGGCCTTTTTAAAATTAAGCTTTTTTGGACTTAGGCCTTTTTAAAACTGAACTGTTCTGGACTTAGGCCTTTTTAAAATTAAGGTTGCGAATTGGACAACATTTTCAGATTTTTTCCTTTCAACTCACACCTTTAGCTAATCTGATTAATATCGCCAAGAGCTAATTAAATTCTCAGTTGCATATACGATCTAATCGGCTATTTACAATTACGTTAAACTGTGCTTAACATTTTACTGAGTCATTAGAAAATGATGTAAACATACTCATTCATTGGTCTATTTTAAGAAAATAATAATTACATTGATTTACAGTTGATTGTATAACCAGATTTCAAAGAAAACATAAAAAAACAAAACAAAAAAAACAAACAAAAAGGAAAGTAAACAAAAGAGAAAGAATTCTCCTACCCTACCTTGATATTGTTGCCCATATGAGATATGTGTATTTAACAGAACCGCTCCAATGAATGTAAATAGATATAAATAACTGGGCATCATATAGTGTCTAATATCGTAAATGCTGGTCCTATCATCACCTGTTATCTTCTTTCCATCGCAAATTAATGCTTCTTTAACTTTTCTTTTTCTATCATATAAAAATTGAAAATTTCCTCAACCACAATGAATTGAAATGCTTTATGCAATAATATTTATCTTTGAAACATGCAGATCCGCATTCTTAAGTGCAGATTTTCTAGGATAGATCACGCACATATCTTAATTAACAGCAAATTTTAGGCTATATTTACACTGTGTATATTTTGCTTAATCCAAAAGATTTCAAAAACCTAATATCAAAAGTGTGAACTGCAAAACACACAACGTTTTTTATGTTTCAATTCTAATATATTCAACTTCAAGATCGTGACAATTGAGAGAAAAACATTCAGAAAAAGGTTCAGCAAAAAAAAAAACCAAAACACATTCCCCATAAAAATTTCTGCAGAAGCATTGTTTTTTTTCAAGCAAAAAAGGTATAAACAAAATAAAACTTGAAAAGTTCTCAGAAGTTTTCTCTTGAAAAAGTATTCCAATGATGTAAACATAGCTTTAAATGAAATATCTGTACAGTATTCATCATCAATATCAGTTGTAATAAGAACGATTTACTTCTTATTCTTATTCAAGATCATTCATTTGTTAATTCTGCTAGAAAATACTGTCATTCATAATGTCTTTGTATTCATAATCAAAGCTGATAAAATAAAAAAAAGAAACCAAAATTTTTCACTGATGTCCCACTAAAGATAAGATAACATTTACAAGAGAGAAAATGCGAAATTTGAATTGGCATTCAGAACAATGACTTTTATGAAAATGCTACCGTGAAACAATAGGCAATGGAACGCCCACCAGAATTTGTGACGTAACCTTATAGAAGTTATCAGTAACATATTTGGGGTTAAACACAACAATTCCACGAAAAAAAAAGAAGATTTTAACCAATCAAGTGGCATGATCTTAATCGAATAAATTAAAGAAACTGGGTTTAACATTACAAAAATATCCAAAAATACCCAAAAAAACAAACAAACAAAAGTCCTAAATCAAGTAATCGTTCAAAAGAACTCGCAATACAAGCAGAATGTTCTTGAAGGTAATGATTCGAAAATCGAATTCAAAGAATCCCTGAAAAAGATCTAGTAAAAGATTTGTGAAATTTTAACAAAAGAATGGAAACTAAGAATTTTACCTTTGAAAACACCTGCGTTCATGAGCATATTCTACAATATTAGGCCATAGTTATTTAATATTTCGTTCAGCGTAACTCGCCCGCATTATGATTTTTCGGACAAATAATGCGCATTAAAATACATTATTTTTATAACTTAAAGCATCTTTAAAAAACTCAACTAAAACAAAACAAACAAAAAAAACCATTAAATAGGAACCTTGTCAAGTACATGCTTATACCTATGTGAAAGGTACTTCGCCATTGATAATGTTTTAATACATATTTTTATTTAATTATGACTCCTCAGAGTTTTATGCCCTGGTTTCGTAAATCTTTCCTCTGTCGTTACAAACGGAATTATAAATAGATCTTCAAATCAAATTCATCGGAACAACGGTGGAGAGATTTACGAAATAGTTATTTCTTTTGCATATTTTCATTTTAACGAAGCTTTGTAAAAGATGTTTTTCATATTTTAGTGCATATATGTCTCCTTATCTCTGTAGTGCTTTTCTTTGTTGCTCAAGTTGACGTATCTTTTATACTTCTATTTCTATGTTCTCCTTTAAAATGAAATATACATCAGAATTAGTGACAGCAATCAATATCCTCTCCATCATTGTTCAAAAACTTTTAATTCATTTTTTTTCTTTGTATAACCAGCAGTTTTGATTTTCTTGATGTTAGAGACGTATAAAGAAATAGAAATCGGCACAACAATTCATTATAAAGAAGAAATAATATTTCTTTTATGAAAAAGAAGAATAAAACTACGTCATCAACATAAGTGGTGACTGAAATTTTAGAACAATATAATCATCTTGAACATAAACATTGGTAAGATACATGTCGCGAGGTGACTTTCTTTTAAATGACTGTCTAGACCAATGTTAGCATATCGTGAAGTGAAAAAAAGAAACAAACACACCTGATGTAAATGAAAATAAATAGAGAATGGCTCGTTAATATTGTGTAATACTTCATATCAGTTATGAAAAGGTCTGTTCTAAAATCCACCTTATAGTACACTATTGTTAAAAAATGTGCATTGCATGTCATTATTTCGTTTGCAAAATAATGCATAATGAATAATGCCCGCATTCCGCATCACTGTTTTTCTGTTACGCTGAATGAAGTATTAAACAACTATGGCCTTAGTGAAATTTTACAAGTAAATGGCTCATGAAAATGAATACTTGGGAAATGCAATATGGTACGATTCATATCATATTGTAAATTTTATTTAAAGACAAATTAAAAACACTCATGACCTAAAGTTATGACGAGAAGAAAAGAAAAGGAAACGCTTTTTAAAAAACTTTTTCTACTTTTTCCTACAGTATCAACTTGGGTTTTTGGTCAGCCCTGAAATTTCTAAGTGATGTAATGTTTGTAACAATTAGCGTTCTTTGCTTACTGTATGTTGCAGTATTAAATGCTATTATCAAGTAGCTGGCTTTATTGCATTCTATAAACTTGCAAATCAATTTCTTTGCTGGACATTATATAATTTCGTTCTTTCATATTGCAGGTTCATAGAACAAGATTAGAACAAAATTGTTCCAAAATACAACATCTTGTAATTTGGACTACTACCATTGTTCCAAGTATGCTGTTGCTATGATGTTGTACAGGCTTTAAGTTTCCTCAGCCTCAAAGTAAATGAAATAAATAAATATATAAAAATATAAGAAAACGCTTGTATGTTTTACAACTATTGATTATCCTTTAGATGGTTCAACCCAGAAGATGTTGTGATGAAATGTTGTGATGAAAGAGAATAGTTGTCTTAATTCTTTCCAGGTAATGAATGGAAAACCAGAAAAAGAGACACATATTTTGAAAATAATCTGAAAATAATCTGAATTATATAATATAATCTGATAAATAAAATAATTTTAAAGAATTATTTTAAATTTATATAAGAATATACTTGTACAGAGATGAGAGAAGACCCACTAACCTGATGTATCAACTGAATGAAGTGAAACAACAGTTTGATACAGAAACATTACAATACTATGAAAATAAATGAAGCTCGACAAATGAGACCTATTATATAAAACATAGTAACCTTCACACCTAAAGACAATAGAAAACAATACGATGGTAAACTTTAAACATTAAAATACAGAACATTGCAGATAAGAACAAAGTTGACATAAAAAATTTAAAAATATTGAGAGAAATTTTTATTTTAACAAATAAAGATTAAATCTTAGCTTGCTCATCATTATTATACTTTTTGCACAGAGCTAAAAAGTTGTTTAATTTTCTCTAACCGTGTTCAGTTACACCTTAAACAGTTGTATTCTTATGTGCCTGTGTATATGTATCATATGTATAGATATTTATACAAATATAAAACAAACACTTCTTCTGCTCTGGTCACAAGCACATCATTTTTCTTCTCAACAAACACTCCTGTGGTAGCAGTTTACATCCCAGTGACTATATAGAAGAATTGTGCAAGCTTACATGATGAAAACTAAATTAGCATTCATAATTATTGGCTGTTTTTTAATCTAACAATAAAGTATAAGCACAGTTACATTAGTTGGTCTTTGACCTTTGAGAGAAGTTGACCTGTGTGCTGTTGTTGTGTGTTTGAACAATTTTTTTCATGTAAAAGATAAACTAAGACATAATGTAATATAGTAAAAAGTTTATCTATAGTGTTTGAAAAACTAAAACTTTTAACGTAATGCAGCACTTGGATTTAGTAACTCCGATTCTTGTTATTATATTCCTAAGAGTAAAAATTCCAAAATTCAAGGAAATCTATTGCTTCTTTGACGTTGCCATTATTACTGGACCTCGTTTCTAGTCCGTGTTTTCGGTATAAACTATCGCCATATGCAGGCGTATCGCGCGCAAGATAAGCATTGAACACTCGCAATTGCTTAGAATTTGACGCTCCTGCGTCTGTTTTGCTGAAGGTGTTGTTGCTTCTGCTGCACACGATAGCGCACGCAGAGATTTTCCATCTAGTTTAGTAAACAGTGGCTAAGAAATCAAACATCATAACATTCAAGTTCTTGTTAATATGATCTACATATTTATTACTACATATTTATTAATTTTTTAGGAAGTAAGGAAAAATAGATTAAAATGTCATTTTATGGCCTTAAAAAACAGTTCAATAAAACTAGCCAGGTAAGACGATTCTTCATTTGTTTTGCCATTTTGGTATACACGCTTTTTTATATAAGAACCAGTAAAGTCTGAGGCATAACCTGAGGCAGGCTGTTCTTATTATTGGAGCCATTTTCAGCCTGAGTTGTTCTTATTTTGTTCTTACCTTTAAAGACACAGTTTCAAATTTCACCCTCATTTTGATCTTATTTATGGAACTTCCAGTAAAATAGAAAAAATTTTTTTAAAAACAACTGGTAAAAACCATGGTTGCTGTTCGGGAATGATCCATTCACACATTTATTGAAAGTGAAAAAAAGTGGGAAAAAAAAACAAACTTCTAAATCGTTTACCAGTGAGAGAATTCACATCATGAAAATGTTCTTATCTTACAAGAAAATTCAGGCTCAAGGCTCTTTTCTTAATTTCTGGAATAATAATGATTTGATTCTCAGATTGTTTTTATTTTGTTCTTATTTTTTGGCCAAATCTGAGGCTTGTGTTCTTATAAAATTGTTCTTATAAAAAAAAGCGTATATACATGCAAAATCATGCTGAAAGCTAAATGTATGTTTACACAAGCACTGGAGATGTTTGTCTTCTTTGAATTGACTGGCTAGCAAAAGAATTTCTTTTAAAATGATCAGACTCTGCTATTCTTTTTTTTATGGTCATAGCAACAAAAAAGGTCCCAGAATTTTCTGATTCACTAACAATTTCAATAAATTCCATTGTAGACGGTTATCTTTACGGAGTGAAAATTTATAAAAGATTAATTAAATTCATTAGGGAGACATGATGAAAGATCTCGTCACACCCATCAAAATAATGATATGTGTATAGTTTTTTTGTGACTCAAAATGTTAAAGTGTTAACAATAGCAGTCACAAAAAATATCAAATATATAAGCTCTTTATTAAGAATTGATAAGCCGAAAGGCCAGCCAACATATATTTAGATAATAATAAGTATTTAGTACACTTTAACTATAAGAATAGAATATATGATAATATGTTATATAGTAAGATATATAAGCTTCAATATCTCCCCTTCAATATCTCCCCTTCTAGGATTGGAGTGTTCCTCTACTAGGGGAATCATTGTCCATTGTGCATTTAAAAGTTCAGTATACAGTTAGTAAGTAGTCTACTCATTAAGCCCAGGCTTATTGAAGTCCTGAAGTTCCTTCAAGGCTTGTGGAACTCGTATTGCTGTGGCAGGACGAGATGCTGTTGGAATGAACGGTGGGGCCTCTGTGTTCAGGTTGGATGTTGTTGGTGTCATAACCTCAGGTGCAACATGTGGAATCTGAGGTCCTTAAGAATCCTTAAGAAGCGTCGGTTTCGTAGTGATAAGCGCCCAGATCCATTCAATCTAACCAGTACTGACGGAAGGGTAAAGCTTCAACGATCCGACCTGTACGTGTCCATCTGTTGTTGCCTTTGGTTGATTGTGGGTCATGAATAAGGACTTGGTCTCCTACTGTGAGTGGTTGTAGATCCCGTGGTTGTTGAGCCGTTGTTTTTGGTACAAGAACTGCTGCAGAGTTGCGCTCTCTTTGCTTTGCAAGGATTAGCCACTTCTTGTTGAGGTGGAGGTTGCTTCGGTTGTTTGGCATGTGGTCTCGAAGTTGTCTGTGGAAGAGTATTTGAGCAGGGCTGAGACCAATTCCTGAAAGTGCTGTGTTTTGATGTTGAAGAATGGCACGGGCAGCACGGTCGTTGTTCAAGGAGCCTCGGATGGTGTTCCCCATGATTATGCGCACGTCCATTTGATTGAGCATAACCTTTTCACGAAAGGTGGTGGTGAATGCCCCATTCTTTAAGGAAAGTGTCAAATATGTCAGATTTGAACTGTGGTCCACCATCACTGGCGATTTCTTCTGGAACTCTGTAGGAAATGAATAGCTGGCAAAGATGAGATACGAGCCATTCTGCTTTTGTATGAGTAGGGAGATAGTAAATAATCAGCCAGCAGCTGAAACGGTCAACTACTGCAAGGTACGATTGTTCCTCTGTCTCGAAGTAATCAGCACACAATTGTTGAAATGGCCATTCTGGTGAGGGTGCTTCGATCATTGGCTCGGCTGGCAGGCTGGGTGCGATTTGGTTGCAGGGATGACATGTAGAGCGATGAAGTTGTATACTAGCATTCATACCCGGCCAATACACTGTCTGATTGGCATGGACACTCATACTACTATGACCCTGGTGAGGGGCATGAAGATTGTTGAGAACCTGACTACGAAGTGATGAAGGGATGACAATACGGGTGTTCAGCAAAACGATTCCATTGCTTGCAGAGAGTGTGCCTCGGACTTCCCAGTAGTCTCTAATGTCTGGTGCTAAAGCAGATTTAGATGATGGGAATCCTTTTGTTACTGTTTCAATGAGACTTTGATAGATTGAGTCGTTTTGGGCAGCGATGGTGATTTGTTCTAGTGTGATAAGTTTGCTGTCTCGTATGGATGCTACATTTACTTCGTGCGTAATCATATTGATGGCATTTTTGTGCGATGCAAGGACACGGTCTTCAATCATGGACGCATCAGAGATGTCTTTCTGTGTTGGGGCTGTGCGGATGGCAGATAGTATGTTGGATGGATTTCAAAAATTTGGTTGAGTGTGTCGTCCCAGTGGAAGCTGTTGTTGGCCTTGACAAGTTCACGAAATCGTTCCATTATGGGTGCAATAGAGTATACCTATGCTACTTGGTTCACCAATCCAAACCATGACCTAGCGTCAGTGATGTTTTCAGTAGTTGGAAAATCAAGGATGGCTGTCAGAATTTTCTGCGACGGAGCAACCCCTTCCTTGGTTATCTGCTGGAGACCTGCAAATTCGACAGTGTCCTGGCAGAATTGGAATTTTTCTATGCTCAGAACGATGCCATGCTTAGCACATACTGTAAGAAAGCCCCATGCGGGATAAAAAGAGTCTTTGATGTTACTGTCATAGAGCAAGCAATCGTCAACAATTCTGGTTTTCCTCGGAATCAGGCTGAGTATTTCGTTGTATCGACTATTGTATGCATCGCCTGCCGCAATGTGTCCTTGAGGAACCCCAACACAAAAGTGGTGTCCCCACTCTGTGATGAAGGTTGTTAATGGTTGAGACAATTCGTCAAGTAGTATTGAATGGTACCCATCAACAGCATCAAATATTGTCTTTTTAGTGTTGGGTGGTACCTCAGAAGCAGCTTTAAATGGAGATGGGCAGTGGTGGGTCTTGTGTAAACATTGGTTGTTTAGTTGTTGAAAGTCTATAACTCGACGTGGTTCTCCATTCTTTTTTGCAAGCACAATCATTTTACTGCACCATTGTACAGGAGTTCTGATTGGCACAGGTTGTATAATTTCTCTTGCAACATCATCGTCTAGGGATTGTTTTACTTTGGTCTTCCAATGGAAAGGGACTGGTATTGGCATGTGGTGGGCAACTGGTTTTGCATCCGGTTTCAGATGAATATGTACTGGTTCTGTGTCCATTGATGGGAATGGAGTGGACTTATTGAAAGCTGTGTCTTTAAACTGTTCAATTAGATATTGTTTGAGATTATCAATATTGTCTTCCGTTGCTGGAAATGGTAGCTTTTCTGGCTTTTCAGGGATGATTGGTTCCTTGATGGTATTGATGGTTTCTCCGGTGTTCATTGGCTGAGGGTATGTGACTGGAAGTATTGAGAGTTCTTTCAGTGCTTTACGGCTGGTAAATATACGATCCGCTTCCTCACAGAAGAATAATGGGTGACGTGTTTTCTGATTGGCTATGGTCAAGGTCATTGGTAACCATCTGTAACAGACTAAAGTTTCTCCTTCCAACAACAGTGACTTGTTTTGAACAGTGGACAAGTTGATGTTTGGTTAGTTTGAGCAATGGTAGTACACTTTAACTATAAGAATAGAAAATAATGATAATATGTTATATAGTAAGATATATAAGCTTCAATACTCTTGAGATATACATGTCCTTAAAATCTTGGAAGTTTTGGTAGACAATGATGTTTGGTGTGTTCATTAAAGAACAAGGCTGAAAATAGCAATGTCACCAGTTTCCTAATATACACGCTTTTTTTTATAAGGAGCAATTTTATAAGAACACGAGGCTCAGATTTGGCCAAAATAATAAGAACAAAATAAGAACAACCTGGGGCTCAAATCATTATTCTAAAAATTAAGAACAGCCTGAGCCTGAATTTTTTTGTAAATTAGTCAGTTACTTCTCCCTTACATAATTATATATTTATATAGTAATGTTTTAATAATGTATATATATTTTGGACGAACAGCCATGTAATGTGGAAATGCCAAATATACTTCATTAACAATAGTTCAGGATGTGGATTTTTTCTCAAGCTGCAGTAAATAGTTTAGAAGTTTACTGTTTTCACTTGTTATTGTTTTTTTTTTCACCTACAATAAATGTGTAAAAATATATTTTATGATGGCGCCATGTGCTTAAAAAACTTTTTATTTTACTGGAAGTTGCAGAAATAACAAAATAAGGCTGAAATGTGAAACTGTGTTTAAAGCAAAGAACAAAATAAGAACAATTCAGGCTGAAAAAGGCTCAAAAAATAAGAACAGCCAGCCTCAGGTCAGATATTACTGGTTCTTATGTAAAGGAAAGCTTGCACAGAATTTGAATTGACACATCAGAATCATGAATTTGTTTTCAATCTCTGCAATGCCACAATGTGCAAATTTCCTAACAATTAATATCTTTAGAATATTTCTTTGGAAATACTTAGTACGTAGTTTTTCATATAGAAATTTTGAATATATATGTAGTTAATGCTGTATCATACACACAGCATTTTAATACCTGCTTATAATTTATTATGATTTCTGAAAATATACAAGTTCTTGCATTTTTTATTTTTGAAATTTTTTAAGAAACACTAAAGAATTTTGAAGAAATCTTGGAAATCTTTTAGCTCTTCAAGAATTTTACAACTATATTAATACTCTGGTATTTCATGAACTATTTGTTATGTTCATGGCAATGTAAATATACAAAATCATATATACTTGAAAATTATGCCCTTTAGAATATCAGGATATTTAATGATATTTAAACTTTTTTCTAGTTTTTGAGTGAGAAAGTTGGTGGAAACAAAGGTTCACAGTTAGAAGAAGACTTTGTGTTTTTGGAAAAGGTATACAGCATTCAAATTATATATACATCAGAGTTGATTTGAAATCAACGTGAAAAACCATCAGAAATATTGGTTTTGAACTTTTTTCAAAACATAGAAATAAAAAATATAAACAATGAAAACCTACAAAAAATTCAAAAGGATTTAAAAAAGGTGAAGTAAAGAGTCACTTCTGATGAACTGTACTATTAACTGTATGAGAGCTTCGAAGCAAGGGTAATTACCATCAACAAAATCGTTATTTCATTACAAATAGTGCTTGAAGTTCTTCGTTATTAGAGTTCTCATTTTTGTATATAATGGGTTAGGAGTTAGGTCTACTTTTTCTTGATAAGTGGTAAAATTGGTAAAACACCAAAAATGTTTATTATAATGGAAGCTTTACTAGCCTTGGAAATTACTAGTTTCAAAAGAGAATTTTACAATAGGCTTAACTGCCAGAGGTAAGAGTAGAGTAGGTAAAGCTGTTACCATAATAAAAGTACTACCACTCAACTCTTAACAAATAACATATTGAATATCAACGGTGTATTCTACAGACTTTAAGAGTTATTCTGCAAACTCTTACTGTTGGTTTCTTGATAGGCACAATATATGGTTTTTGTATGTGTTAATATAACGAAATTTACATTTCTTCTTTAGAAAATTGATGCAACTGAAAAATGCATTCAGGACATGCACCGCAGGGCCATCGAATACTTACAGCCCAACCCAAGTATGGAATTGTGTAATTCAGCACCTTAATGAAGAAGATAATATCAGGTGTTCGCAAGTCACTAATTTTTATCTATTTTTCTAATCTTAGCATTAAGGACAAAATTAGCATTCCAAGCTTCAATGCAAAAAGCAAGAGGCCAAGCAAAGTCTGTTAAATACCCGCAGCCTGAGCAGAATTTGGCTGATGTTTTCACCAAGGGCTCGACTGATCTCAATGATGACGCCCCTTATGGTAGATAAGATAACCATATTTTAAATCAATGTAAAAGAGAATGTTTAAATTGTGAATGATTTTGTTTTTATCTTTTTTAGCGGAGGCTCTTCAAGTCCTGGGTTCTAAGTTTCAACAAATGGCCGAAGTAAAGGATGAAATGGTCGGTTTATTTCTTTTCAAGTTATGAGTCACTCAAAAGTTAATTTTTAAATCAACTGATTATGAACAGTGGATAGATTTATTGAACAATCCCTGCAAAAAGAGTCCATTTTTCACTATTTCAATAAAAATGCTGTTTGTTGCTATGGAACTTTGATATTGGTCCTAGATAAGCTTCCTGTAAAGCGAAGACAGGGTTTTAAGGATTTTTTTTCTAGTTTGTATAATTGTTTAACCTATTGCGGAATTATTGATGAGTTATCAATGAATTAATGACATTGATAATGATAATGAAAAAATGCACGGGTGATTGTAAAGGAATTCTTGTATATACAGAGTATAAAAATACTTATCATGATACCTTGGTTATTTTGTAGACTGGAAGATATTTATATTGGTTTTTAGGAAAACAACATCAAACAGAATTTTCTTGACCCATTGTTCCAGCTGCAACAGAAAGATTTGAAGGAAATAAGTGTGAGTTGTTGCGATTCTCAAATTCATTCCATGAAATGTACTGTTTTATCATAAAGCCTGAAAAACAAATCATGTTATTACGTTTTGTGATACTTCAATCTCTCACATAATTCCCATTGATTTGACAAAAGTACGAAAAACTTTCCATGATCCTTTATTGTTGCGATTCTCAAATTCATTCCATGAAATGTACTGTTTTATCATAAAGCCTGAAAAACAAATCACGTTATTACGTTTTGTGATACTTCAATCTCTCACATAAGTCCCATTGAATTGACAAAAGTATGAAAAACTTTCCATGATCCTTTATGAAACAAGATGTAGTAAACATCTGTTTGTGTCTCAAAATGGGACTAACGAAGCATTTGTGAAATTAAAAGTCGTATCATTTAATGTACTTTTTTTCTATAGCACCACAGAAAAAAACTTGAAAGTCGTCGACTTGATTATGACTACAAGAAAGGCAAAGGGGCTAAAGGTATGAACAATTGTGTCAAAATTCCATGTCGTCATTCCATGTGAAGTTAGTGCATTAAGAAATCCCAACAAATGTGGGAATGATAATGATTACGTCTGTAGTAGTTCTGCTAGTAAGGTGTGGGTAATAAAATCGAAATTTTGTCAACAGTATACTTTTGTTTGGACACCTTATTGTTGTGTTTTCTTTTTTCTCTTCATTTTATGTTTTTCGTTGGCTACTTGAAAGGAGGTAAACAATTCGTTTCAACTAAAAACAACTAACAAAACAATAATGATAACGATAACAAACTGATTGTTAGGGCATGCTAATTTAAATAACAGCATGTAGAAATAAATTTTAACATGTTGCCAAGAAGGACAATTTACACAACTTATTTTTATACTTGGTATATAACCAGTTTAAGTGCTTGCGTTCCCTTTATTCTCTTTAACCTAACCATAATCATTTTTCATCTTGATCCACTAATATTGTTTTTATTTACTTATTTTACTTATTTTGTTTGTTTATTTGTTTACTTGTTTATGTATTTATTTATTTTTTTTCTTCAAAAATGTGGTGGAGGTAAAATTTTATTTGCCTGAGTTTTTCGTATGCAAACAACTTTTTGAAGTGATGTTTGAAGTTAAAACTTGCAGTTCAAAGCATTTGCAGCATCTTACCTTTGCTGATTCTTAACACCGGTCAAGGTAAGTGTTAATTTTACACATAATAAGAAATTTCTTTTTCCGTTAGTTCCACCTGAAGAGTTGCAAGCAGCGGAGGAGAAATTCGAAGAGTCCAAGGATTTATGCTACAACAGCATGATGAATTTTATCGACAGTGATGTATGTCTTATTTTGATTTTGCTATTGTAAAGCTGTTGATTTCCATCAAAACATTCATCAAAAGATTACCAGGCTTTGCCATGAAGAAATGTCTAACCACGGGATAAAAGCCGTAGCTAGAATACATTAGTTACGGGATTGCATACTATGAAAAGCAACATCACAAATATTGTACAAGAGCCTTAAAGGCATAAGGATTTCTACATTTTTTGTTCATACTTTGTACTTAAATAATACCCACTTGGTATAATTCAAATAATGAAATAATAACATAAAAACACTTATAACACTTTCTAGCGTTTCTGGAAATTTTGATTATTTATCTCACAACGATTCAAAAGATATTTTGCAATATGGATACAATTTTGAATTAAGAATGGATGTACGCCATTTTCTTTCCTGGGAATTGACATTTTGACGACGTGCCATATTAGACATAAACAAGCGCCGCGAACGTATAGTTTCGACAGTAAGAAAATTGAACCATTTGAACACAAAAGGTTTTAATAGATTTCTTGCTTACGTAAAAATCTAATAAACAACAAGAAAAAGTTTTTCATGTTAAGCTAAATCGTAACTACGCGAAAAAACACGTCCATTGCATACCTCTAGCTACGCGACAGCGCACAGGAACGCGATCCCGTAGCTGTCGTGACGAAGCCTGGATTACTTCGGATTTTTCCTTGTTTAGACTGAACACATTGGCCAGTTGCACGTTTTTGCTGAGGCCATTCGAGATTATCATAGACAATGTGCTGAAGTGATGGAATCGTTGACTGAATCTCTGGCTGAAAAGTACCACTATACTCAATTATATACATCTTCATTTAGTTATTGGTTGTTCACAAGGCTATCATGTACTATTATTCACTAGGCTATCAGAAGCAGCAAGTAGACCCCGTGCCGAACGCTCGTTTGTCTCAAGACCCAAGTCTGAGGATAGCAGCGGACATTCATTCATTTCCCGGCCACAGTTAGATGATACTGGCAGCAATAACTCCTATGATCTCAACCCACCGGATCAACACCCTCCTATTGGACCACCGCCATCAATACCAGCCCCCACTCCACCAAGAAGCGGCCCTTCCGCCCGTGGCTTATATGACTTTGAACCAGGCAAGTTGTTTTCTTCAATCTGGAAACTTGGTGATGTTTTGTTGTGTATACATCTGCACACATGTTCTTTTTTATTGGAATCTGGAAGCTTTGTAAATGAAAAGTTGTTATTGGATATGCATGGAATAACCGCGAGACCACTGCATACCACCAATAGAAGTTGATATTTAGGAGTGAACATCTTGAGAACTGATTGAAATAACTCATATTCTTGGGGTCCTTGACACTGCCAATTGGGTGAAAAAATTGAGCTTGGGAAACTGTGATGGCATAAAAGTATGAGTGCACATGACGAATTGTCTTAAGCTGGATGGTGTTCTTTATTATTCATTTCTCATATTTTAGAAAATGAAGGCGAGCTGGAATTCAGGGAAGGTGACATCATTGAACTGACGAGCAGGATTGACGAAAACTGGCTGGAAGGTCGTTGCAATGGCAAATATGGTTACTTTCCTGAAAATTATGTTGAGATTCTTGTCCCCCTTTAATTCACTACGTGTTTTTTTTAGCAATTGATCAAATTTTTAGGCTTTAAAGTAGATGGAGCTTGTTTTTGTTCTCTGTTGCCAAGATGATCAGTTTTGAACCCATAAATAAAAAATCGTACTGTAGGCAACCTTTGAACCTAGTCCCACGTGTTTTGTTTTGTTTTGTTTGTAATGGTCACACATGGTATTAAATAAATTGAAATGTGCACTTGTTTTTCATTATCAAGTATGTATGTTCATGGGACTGATTGGGGATACGATAGTTTACATCTAATCTTTCAGTGATTTGAATTTATAGAATTTGACATCCTAAGTAATTTCATTATTCAATAAAATTTTCTCAAATTTTATTCAAAGCTATGCGTCCTTCTCCAAGCTGGATTTTATTCGCCATTTTGATTATATCTTCAGGAGTAACATTGCTTTTGTTTCCTGTTTGAATCTCGGCCTCGTTCCCATAAGAATGCACTTGTGTAGAGTGTTTACACAGAGTGTTTATAAATGAAAACAAACTGTTTTTGCTCAAGAAAACAACCTCACTTAACTATTCTGTCATGATATTATATATCAAAGTCTTTTTGTATGTAAGTGGTGTATACATATTTTTTTGGCATTATATCTTTTTACTATCAACGTATTATTTTTCTTGCTTAGGTTTATTTCTGTAATTTCTGTAGTTTTTGTGTTCCGACATTTAATCGACTCGTTAGTGTGTTGTTGTTTTCCATCTCCCACATTGGGATTACCCATTAGGCGAATTTGTTAAATAATCTCTACGAAGGAGTGCATTTCTATGGAAATATACGCGCTATTTTAATAAAAATGCTCTTAATCACAGTGACTTTTCTTTTTTTTAACACAAGTCAACCTTTACAGATAGACCAAATCATCCAAAATTCACTGTGAATTTGAAGAGTACTTTCATTGAGGTAGTTTGTATAATTTTTTAGTAATGTACTCCTTTGCAGTGGTTTTTCAATAAGTTTGTCCACTGTATGCTGTCCATGTGTTTGTCTTCCCAGTGAAAAAAAATCGTCAAAAAAATTACAGCCATGAAAAGCATTTTTATTGCAATAGCGTGTATACTTCAAAATGATGTTACTCATTATAACATGAGTAACATGTAATAGGTCTCGTAGGGAGAACAGTTATATATTTAACTGATACGTTCAACCTGAATGAAATATTATGAAATAATAATAATAGCACTTCTAATAATATTTCTACCGATCATTTCCATGATCATTTCGTCGTTATTGAGAAAGTTAATATACAGTCAAGAATAGGTATTTTACCAGTCTCCTTACCAGTCTCTTAGTGATTTGCTTCTCTTCATTATTTTTTGTCTTTTAGTCGTTTTAATAAAAGTAAACCAAGAATTGAGTTAGAATTAAAGTAGACACTATAATGCCGAAGAAAAACTCCTCGTGGGGAACCAATTCAAAAGCTGTGGAAGCACGTGAACGAAAAGCTGAGAAGAAACGTGAAGAACACATGAGTAGGAAGAAGGCTGAAGAGGATGCCTACTGGAAAGATGATTACAAGACTGAACAAAAGAAGAAAGAAAGAAAGGTTTTGTGATTACTTGTGTGATTTTTCAGCGTTTATGCATGGTTTAGTATATGGTGAATAGGGCGGAGACCTCTTGTGTTTTCCTAGAGGCATTTCTTTCATAATTTGGGTTATTTTGAGTCACTACAGAAGTCCGCATCACAGGTTGTGTTACTTCTGTCAGGGGCTAATACAGACTGATTTTGACATCAGTAACCGCTTTTGGGCGTAAAAAATCGGCGCCCAAAACAATGTTCACTTGCAAATAACTCATCACAAAACAGCTGTAACATATCAATGTTATTGTTATGTCAGAAAATCCCCAACCTATCAAATAATGCGAAAATAATGTACATAATGCAAAGATCGCCAGATACCGACGCCCAAAAATTGATTCTGTATTACCCCCTGTCTGTACATCTACCATATTTGTTCAGCAAACTAACTATGATAATTATGAAATAATTATGACTCTAGTGCAAGTCCTTCTTCTAAGAAAAGGTTGACCTTAAAAGGAAGTTTTGATTGATCATACTAAAAAATGGTATTTTGCGAACCTGTTTGACAAGTTCGCAATTTGTTAACACACCCAGTTCCCATCATCGTTTTTTATTAATCTGGTTTTATCGAGAGCAATTGTCCTCGTTCATTCAAACTAACATAGGGAATCTGACATCTAATATCTTATATCTGGTCTTAATCCTAAACCCTTTCAATTGTGTTACTTTTATAGGAGAAAGATCTGCAAAAGAAACAGGACTTACTTGCCAGGAAACAAGATGCCAGGAAACTGTTAGAGGAAGAAGAATCGCGCTTGCACTCCGTCAACAAATCAACCAGTAGGTTTTTCTGAGACAAAGAAATCTTCTAATTTTTTAACTTACTTTACTCTTGGCAAAATTAACGAAAGGAATTGGGTTTAAATTTACTCGGGGGAGAAAGAAGTTTTGAAAAATTGGATCGTTTATGTCAGTTGGTCGTTCTCCTTATTCAATAATCTCCATAATATTTTATACATCTATCAATATGCAATAATCTCCATAATATTTCATACATCTATCAATATGCAATAATCTCCATAATATTTCATCTATCACCATGCAATAATCTCCATGATATTTCATACATCTATCATCATGCAATAATCTCCATAATATTTTATACATCTATCAGCATGCAATAATCTCCATAATATTTCATACGTCTATCAGCATGCAATAATCTCCATAATATTTCATACATCTATCAGCATGCAATAATCTCCATAATATTTCATACATCTATCAGCATGCAATAATCTCCATAATATTTCATACATCTATCATCATGCATTGCTGTTTCCTATGTGATTTCCATAAGCGTTCCCCATTTTGTAATTGAGAAAATCAGTTTTCGTTTTTCAATAAGTATTTCACTAGCTGAAATAAACTTCAAGCAGCATGATCTCTTAACCTTTTCGCACCACAACTCGTTCTACCATCATTTTTTTAATACGAACATACTGGAAAGAGTTTTCTTACATCGAAGTTTCCAGCGATTTGTTTCTGAAGAGCTTGTATCGTACTCTTGAAAGTTGTTTCGGTGGATGAATTCTTCAAAAAATCACTGCGACGGAGAACATTTTCATTAAAATAGTCTGTGCATTTCTATAGAAATACCAGTGATTTTTCAACGAATTTTTCCCTCTGCGAAGTGCAATTCTCCAAGCGTTTTATATTTCCCATTGTAGAAGCTGCACCGAAGAAAGTGACGCAGTCGGAAATCGATAAAATCAAACTGCAGGAGAAAAAACATCTTGAAGAACTGGCAGCGAAGAAGGAACGAGAACGGAAAAAGATCACAGACAACCCGGAAATGGAAGAAGTGAATCCGAATCGGAGGATGGCTGAGTTGGTTGCTACCGAAGGTATTTCGTTGTTTCTTACGATATAGCGGACTAGAAACGAAGTACTAAGCTTTCGATGCTTTCTGTTGAATCCTGTTGGTTACGCGTAATTGCTATGAGGACCACAAGCAATTCCGTTGTTTGTTTGTTTGTTGTTGTTAATCCCATTTTGTGTCCGATATTTACAGGGATCGTTGAAGCTCGGGACATCAATGAGGCCATTTCAGTGTTAGGTGTGAAAGACGAACTTACTGATGTAGACAAACATCCCGAGAAGAGAATGAAGGCTGCTTATACCGAATTCGAAGAAAGGGAATTGCCCAGGCTGAAAGCGGAAAATCCGAATTTGCGATTATCGCAGCTGAAGCAGATGTTAAGGAAAGAATGGCAGAAATCGCCCGATAATCCAATGAATCGCAGGTGAAGTTATCCGATAACCCGTTTAAAACGAAGAAGAGATGGAACCCAAGTTGTTTTGTTCGATTGATGATCACGGTTCTATATTATCTTTCATGACGTAAATAAGGAGGTTTGAAGAAAACGCCCGCCATGGTGGTGGTAACGCCCGCGTGTATTCGCGTACTGTTTATCGGTGGTTTAGATGGTGGTAACGAGTAGCGAATAAACAAATAGTTTTCATGCACCAATCATATCTTTTAGTGTTGACTTACAGTGTTACTCCTTTATCAGTACGCAAGCAAGATCTAAATTCTGTTCGGAAAACTTTTTCCCGAGTTTTTTCGGTTTCAAACAAGTCAGATGATAGAGACCAGCGTATGAGAACGACGATCAATGGACGAATTTTTATCGAAAAGTCGCTTTGTAGGAGTAAGTTTAACACTATTTTAATGATAACGATGACAATTGTATTGATATTTATAGTAGGTAGAAATTCATTAGATTATATCAGAAGACAATTTAGATACGCTCTCCGTTCCTTCAACCTCAAACCCAGGGTCTCCTAAAAGATAAGAGACTGGGTTCTTAATTAAGCCAATATTGCCTCATTAATCAAGCAATGAATTACTTTTATTTAAAACAACAGTACTTACTCGACGAAGTAGTAACGACACTTGTACATTATTATCTATATTCGCCTTACGCCACCTGTTTTTTTTTGTTTGTTTGTTTTTAATTTATTTTACCGAGGCTAGAATTGGGCAGTGAACACATTTTAAGGCAGAGAACTTGCACATACTAGACTGATAGGTGATTGTAGTCTTAAGTAATTTTTGGTACTCGTTCATTACATTCACAATTTCATACAGCCTTCTGCTGCATACATTATCATTCTATAAAAACTCCAGAATCTACAAATCACAGCCTAATGGATAGTCAGGTGATTATTTTGAGTAGGGAATACAGAGAATTAATCATGCAGAGAATAATTAATGATGCATATCAATATGACTGAGTACGGAGTTTGAATTCGCCATTCGTTCATAGTTTTTGGTCAAGCGTATAAAAATTGGGTTAAATTTGGATCATATTAGCAAAGTCCTTCACTGTCTCTTGTCCAAACCTTGAAAACAAAATGTTTATGCAGCGTAAGGAATTTCTCTTGTAAAGAAGAACCGCTATCCACAAAAACTTAAGATGTTCATTTTAGCTTAGCAAGTATGACATTCTTTTCCCGTGTTGACACCATCCTTCCAATGCATAATTCACAACCCAAACTTGTCACAAAATAATCGTCTGAGTGCTTAC
Organism: Turritopsis dohrnii; assembly: GCA_027922465.2. Lineage (NCBI taxonomy): Eukaryota > Metazoa > Cnidaria > Hydrozoa > Anthoathecata > Oceaniidae > Turritopsis > Turritopsis dohrnii. The sequence goes on from BQMF02000012.1 coordinate 1,866,209, forward strand.
TTGCTTGAAGCCAATTTTGACAAATTTACTGAAAATTGTCTTTATCGCTATTTGCCTGGCTTTTTTGTGTAGTAACGTTTAAATATAAAACGCGCCCCATTCTTCTGCACTCCAACTTTTCTCGATTAAGCGCCCACATCCTTGTGAAAATTACATTAATCAAGGGTAGTGGCGTTTGTATAAGAGAGATTTGTTTGTTTACGTAATGACATCGTCAAGAAAGTTTGTTTTGTGGCTGATCAATCTTCATTGTATCAAAATAAATAAACCTCAATAGGGTAAACAAACGTTTTATCTAATGGAACATGTTGCAAGTGGGCTCTTAATATTACGAATAAATTGTTGTTGTTACGACGACGGAATCAGTCTTCTTCGATTTTATCACATGGAAAAGATGAAGTTTCTACTGGCAATTGTGCTTTTATTTGTTCTCCACTTTGTTGGATTTCTTCATGCTACATTCAAACCTGGAACTAGAATTGGCAAGAAATGTAAGTTCTTATGCCTAATTTTTTATTTTGATGAGAGAGAAGCCTATATACATTATGTTATATTATACATGCATTGCCGCCGTTTGTGGAATTTCTTACACAACATCCGTGTGTTATATTTCGCAATTCCCTAGAGAAGAAGGCTACGTCATCTTCATATATCATCTTCGTGATTGTTGAGGTTCTAGAGAATTGATAAAAAAGTGAAGCGAACTTCTTTACAAAACGACTAGATGCCTACCTTGCTTCTTCTCAACTATGACAGCTTGCTTATGGTCTGAGGATTCTTCCTCCTTCGCTCAAACTTTCCGTGACAAGAACGAGAACAACCTCGTTCCCAGGGCTTCTTGCCTTTTTCGATATGCGGCTGGCCGCCACCCGCATATCGAAAAAGGCAAGAAGCCCTGGGAACGAGGTTGGAACGAGAAGGGGGGAGGAGGAGAAGGGTCAAATCTGGTCAGCGGATCTGTCGTTCACCGTTTCATTATTACACGAATAATGGCACCACTAGTAGTGTGGAATTTTACCGCGAAACCATTCATGCGATCTGTCACAGTGTAAACTCCAAAAAGATTTGGCTAAGTTCTGGCGATTTAAGTCGCTTAATGTGTATAAACGTAGCCTAGGTTAAACATTTCCCCAGGGAACTACTCATGAGTTTTCCCCAAGTTTGGTCATAATGATTTTCTTTTCTCTCTCCCTCTTCCGGCACTAATTTCCTTTTCGCGCACCCCCTCTAACTGTATCTGATCCTAGCCCTAACCCTGACCCTAAAACATCCTGGACGAGAGAGTGGGGGTGCGAAAAGGATATAGCGCCCCATTTGGATGGGTTTTGCATATATTGTGAGTGGCAGTTAAACAAAAGATATGTAACCGGCAGCCCTGCCTGGAATCTCACGTCAGCATTCGTTCATTGCCAACGTATTATGTATGTTATCACAACCACAGCATTTTGGTGCTGTTGTGTCTATCGTAGACACATTGGCACTTATGCCGACGAACATTGTTCATGTTCAAAACCGTCTTCGTGCGTAATTACGGACATCGATGATCAAAATATAATCGACGTGTCTAGATGCCCGGCAGCCGGGTAACGGATCGTAAAAACTAGATGCCCGGCAGTCCATAACTCCAATTTCATATGCCGGGCAAAATACCACGTGCCCGGCATTCTTAAATTTTATCTTCTGCGCAATGATGAATCGTGGATATGGTGGCTATACGTATTATATATATTGAAAAACTTATTTCGGGAAGGTCCTCCGTAAAAGAGGAAAGCAGATATATTATATATTAGTCACCTAAACTACTTCAACGCATCCGAATGAATGCTTTCATATGTGCATGTAATGTAGCGCTATATTGTTTTGAATTGGGCAAAGGGAAAGCTCGACTAATCATTATATTCTTTAAAAAAAGTAAATGACGTTCTGTTTAAGAATGCGGATGTCGGATAGGGTAATAGTAAAATAATGATAGGGAGGGTACCCAATTTTGTTCCTTTTCCTGCTCTTCTTCTTCTTCTTCTTCTTCTTGATCTTCTTCTGCTGCTTCTTCGTCTTCTTTTTCCTTTCCTCTTACTTTCTCCAATCTCTTTTTTATAATTGTGTTCCCTTTGATATCTTCGCATTGCTGCCAGGATGTGAGTAAGTCTTGCAACTGCTGGTAGCGTCTTTTAAAGGTTGCCATACCACCTTCACTACCAACAGACGCCAATTATCTGACACAGACTCGCCAATTTTCGAAAATTTTGTGCCTGTGTCAGTTTCCTCGTTGACTTTTCCAAACCAACAACAACTTCCATGTTGTTGCACCCGTCTTCTTCATCGACCACCAAAACATTTTTCTTTTGAAATATTGCAGAGGAAGATGCCTGGTAAAAGGTTTTCGTCCATCTTTGACTTATCAGCGATTTATCAAAGAGTTGCAGGTTCAAATGCGAGCGTACGATAAATACATGTCGACATGGTAACCTCATTTTTGCCATGAAATTGCAATCGCAAGTGTCGACAGAAGTATGGTAAGTTGCCTTTTTGTAGGAAACCGCGAATATTTCACACCATGAATAAGCTTCAAATTGTACTCCAGCGAAGTTGATAGTTTCAGCTGCTGATCAACAAAGCTATATGCATATGGGGTGAGATAATCATGATACAGCTTGTTAACGGAATCCAGTGATGCATAATTTGTTGGTCGCCGGATCATCGACATAAGATAGTGGTGATTTCTTTCACTCCTTAATGAATTCAGAACGGAAAAGAATTCGTGGAAAAATTGCATCAGACTTGAATGTTTGGTACAAAGACTCTTCACTTTGTCAAATGTAGACTCTATGCGGTTGTTTGTAGTTTCGCCAAATGTCACGTTTTTCCCTTTGAAGCAGCTTACCCATTGTTCTTTTATGACATCCCAGTTTTCGTCAAAATACTCAATAACTGATGTAATTTTTGTTCGGCGTAACTGGGCCACTCTTTCTTGATATTCTGCTGCCGACGACGAGTAAGCAATGCTTTGAACGATTTCCAAACATCTAAGTCGCTCGGCAGATTTGATTCCCATTTTTTCACAAGAGATTTCTCTTCTAAAAGATCTTAATGTATGGTAAAGGCATATCAGTAGCGTTGCGTTTGCAAAGCCAATAATAAAATGATATGGGAAAAAAATGTTCTAACATACATGTGTTATTATTTTGCCCGGCATATGATATATGAAATCGGAGTTATGGACTGCGCCGGGCATCTAGTTTTTACGATCCGTTGCCGGCTGCCGGGCATCTAGATTTTGAGATATGCTGCCCGGCTGCCGGGCATCTAGACACGTCGAAATATAATTCCAACCATTTGTAAATTAAAAACACGGCACATCCCGTACTGTCAACCAGCACTTAAAATAAAAATTTACTCACTACCGGTCATTTGACCGGTACGATGCAAATCGAGGCGGCCATCGTCTAATTCACGACGGTCACGACGTATTACACCTCAAAGCTAGGGCAGTTGCAGAGGGCATCCGCCCGGCATGTTAAGAGTGCCCGGGGTTCGAGGATGGCCGTAATAATGTATTTATCAGGTAGAATAGTTATAAGCTTACATTTTCTTTTCCTTTTTCTTTTGCTAATCGATAAGTAAATAAATTCTTTAAATACACTCTTCCTCGCGGGTGCATTCATTTCACTTTTGAGGGTTTTTTGATCTATCAAAATAAATCTTTTCGCTGATGTATTTTATATAGAATTCTTATGCATCGTGATACTTTTTGAAAATACCGGAAATAGACATAATGCAAAAAAACTCGAAATTAAAATCATTTGAAGAATAATTCCCTTTAAGTTTCAAAACAGAGTGATCTTTTTTTTCTTTTTCAAATTGAATCAATTTATACTTCCGTCGTACGTCAATCTTTTTAATTAAGATAATAAACACTAACACCTGTACAGAATAGAAATAAGAGAATACGTGTTTGAGTTTTTCTGTAACAAAAAAATTTGACATTGTTTTCACTTGGGAGGAGTGTCATTTTTTTTCACTTTCGATTAAGAATAGTAGACATCACATACGCCATCTATTCTGTACATTTTATTTTGCTTATATTACACAACCTGTTATGGTTATTTGATTGTGATTTTTCTTTATATAGGAAGTTTCTACAAAGGTTTAAATAAGGAGTAAATAATTTACGTCTCACAAAATAAGTGGCCGGTCATGTTGGCCGTTTTTTAAAGTTTTCAGACGGTCACAGATATCATTATGGCGGCCAATGACGGTGACCGGCAGTTATTTTAAGCGCTGATCAACCAAACTATAATAAAACAAACTTCAGAGATAATTAAATTTATTTGAAGGCTAGCTAGAAAATTACCAACAGGCCTTGTGAGGAGAGGCGTGCGAGTGCGATCGCACGCCTCTCCCACACACGCCTGAATTCTTCGAGGCGTGCGGTTGTTCGCACGCCTGTTTTAACGTTTTTTATATGTGGCGTGCGGTCGACCGCACGCCTGAAATTTTGTATGTCTGCCTAATCTTTTACAGACAAGTAGGGGACGTTTAAACTTGTGAACCCCAAATACAAGGACTGGCGTCAATACATTAAAGGTTGACTCTCGCAGTCTTAACTTTTCTTGTCTGATAATGTTTAAACCTGAAGTCCTCTGTGGCTAGAGAATAAATCTTTCAATAAGAGAACTAGTGGGGTCGTCAAAGTATAAGAAACGCAGACAAGCAATCTGTTCACGAACGCATTTGATCGTACATGTAATTAACAATTATGGAAAATTGCGCTTTCATAATCTTTGATCTTTTGAGAAAAGAAATGAAAATTCATTCATTATCAAACATTGATCGACTGCACAACATAAAAATGTTTCTTCCATAACTTTTGAAAAAAATGATCATTCATTTTAAGACGTCACGATATTCCCAAAAGCTGTCAGCTGTCTTTGAAAATATTTAAGCACGAGAAGAAAAAAATTTTACGTGCTCCATTCGAAAAAATATCTATAAGCAAAGACAGGTGACAATTTCTGTTTCAATATTGCGAAACATGCTGCAACGTGATGTGATATAAATTGGTAAACACGTTTTAGAATGTAAATTTCATATTCGACTTTTTCAATAACACATGAAAGAAATTATGTATCTCTTTTCGTCGTGGTCGATAACGTCATCGAAAACTTCTTTTCAAGAAATAGAAAACCTTTTTTCATGAACAAGATTAATAAAAGCCTTTTTGATATACAACTGATACTTTAAAGTAAACAAATATTTAAATAAATTCCACTGCCTCCAGACAGTGCCAGCTGTTTTTTTACGTTACAAGAACGAATGTATATAATCTTTTTAAGCTTCGCACTCCATCACACGCCTAAAAATTGGTGCGATCATCGCACGCCATATTTTTGAAGTTTTAAATTCAGGCGTGCAGTAGTCGCACGCCGCCCTTTTTCTTCCTGACAAGGCCTGTACCAATATGCCATTTAGAATTTATTTTTCTAAACTTTAAAGATTTAAAATAGACTGCGCTCTCTTGAGAATCATGCGTATATTTATGAGCTCCATGTTTGGTACAATGGTAGCCATATTTACGGATAAAAAATAATAATGGCCACCTCCGTCATGAAATATCGACAGGTCGAAAATTTATGTTTAAAAATGAATTGAGGAATGAAAATGATTTTAGATCATGCTTTTAGAAAGTTAATTATCATAAAATAAAGTCAAATAAACAAAGTTTTTGTACGTCAATCACAGTGGGGGAGGACACTTTTTACTGAGTATTGAAATATAGGCCATTATGATTTTCACGGTCCATTACTCTTCAAGTGTTGCTGCTAATTGCTCTCTATTGGATTGCTCTGTTTCCTAAAACATTTTATTCAGTTATACGTGGTGAACTTAGCAAGAATGCATGTCTATTTTCGTGACAAGAATGTTTGTTTACATTTTGATGTCCGTAATTACGAAGGCTGTCCGTAATTAGGCACGAAGACAGAAGTATGGCGAGGAAAAATAAAAATCATTTCTGGCTTTTATTTACATTTTCATTCCCATTGATTGAACAACAATTTTCTTCATTTCATTTATTTCTTTGTTAAAGAATATTTCATTCATTCGTTCGCATTGCTGCATTGGTGCACATGCAACAATGACAAAAAATATAAAAGACAAAGATATAACACAATGCATATTATGGGATTACATTTTCGTTCTTATTTATATACTCGCTGATTTCATTCTGTGTTCATGACTATTGTTAAAAGGATTCTTTTTGATTGTGAAAGTTTAGCATTTGAATTGTTTGATTTGAAAAATCATGGACAATAACTTTTTTTCTTCAAATTTCAGAAACCCTACACTCTAGCGTAGTGACATTAAAATTTCAATTAAATTTAGCAAATTGAATAGGAAAGAAAAAAAAACAATGAACAACGATCAAAAGTTAAGACGTGGTGTATCTCATGAATAATTAATCAGCATTTTAAAATGGAACTTCTCTCAGATTTTCTCTCGTTAGAAAGGCCTGGAAATTTGACCCAAGTTCTGCCTTTTGTTGTTTTGTGTTTATTGGTTAATCGTTTCTGCAAAATAAAGGCTCGGTAATGAATGTTACATACTATGATTGCTACATTATATGCAACTGTTAACGGTGATTTCAAACTTGAATTACATTCATTTAACTTTGGTAACATAAAAAGATTTTCATATACGTACACTATAATACATCCGTCGGCAAAAGATATAAATAAGTGTTTTTGCCGACGTAAATTAATATTTGTGTCAGCAAAATTCAAAAATTTTTCGCCCGCCGTGGAACACATCTTTCAGATTCCAGAGCTGTATACTGTATTTCCTAATAAATGCTGCATTATTTATTTTAATTCCAAAGATCAATTTTGCCACTCTGTTTTGATAACTTCCGACATTACCATTACCTACTTCTAAAACTTTGGAACTATTATAATATATACCTTACATACTTCAATTTCAGTATTTTTTCACATTACCTAATCTTGTAGTTCCAGAGAAATCATCTGATCTTTCCCCGAAAATAACAGCAGCGATTATGTATGGGGTGACTTCATCAGCAAAATATTATTAGTAAAACAAAAGAAAATTACAACCGTCACACCTGTGACCCTCAAATTTGACCAGTCGAAGTCACCCACTGATCGAAGTCACCTCGTTTTATGTTACCCAACATTATTGGTTGGAAACATTATTGTTTACATTTCATAGGCCAATTCAGAGTTATTGTGCTATATTGTTTAAAGGGATCCTCTGATGACATATGATAATTTGGTACATAATACAGCTCAAAAAGTTGATTAACAAGTCTTTTTACAGTTTTTTACAGTACAGTGCCCTTACCGCTAACTTTAATTATTATGCTGCAAAATTCGTCAATGCACCACAATTAGCACCACAATTGGTCATTCTAGATTTTCTATGCAATTAAATGTATCACTCTAAGTGTGATAACTGACATTTTTAGGGTCTGTGATATGGGTGATGAGGTGACACAACATTTGGGCCTAACTTTTATTTGGTACTGCGGCAATGACCTCATCAAAATCTTTGATTGACGATATCTCTGTAACGGTTGGCCGTAGCAAAACGATCCCATACATTTTTTGATCAGTTTTTCCAACTCTATAACATAACTTTTGAGTCGCGATTCCCCCATTTACTTTTTCGTCACTTTTTTCCACACGGTTTTCCGCACATCGTTTTCCAAAATTAAAGCAAAAATTAAATCTTTTACGTGAGTTGCTATATATCAACAAAAGTGATGAGAAACTTTCTCTCACTTATTACATCATAATTATGTGTTGTATAAATCAAATCTAAGATCTTGATTGAGATATCTCGAAAACAACAAAGAATTATAAAAAACTGTAAAAAGACTTGTTAATCAACTTTTATCATGTCCCAAAATATAATTTTTCATCACAGGATCTCTTTTATTCTTTTGCTTAATATGATATTTACGTTTTGTAGGTGAAAAAAATTGAAAGGTGAAAAAAATAGTATTTTGTTGCCGAAACCAAGAATACTCTGTTTGGCAAGAAAATGCTTTCACCTAATAGGTTCTTTACACTTTATGTACAGAGAATATTGAATAAAAATGCAAAACAGCCTCATATCAAAAGGCAAAGCTCTCATAAATGCAGATTAGTGGACAAAATCCAGTGAAATGAGAAAAGTTTGGCCTATTGATTAAAATGTAAACAAACAATTTTAAATATGGTGCAATAACTCCGCAATGGTCTATTAAATGTGAACAATGTTCCAACCAATACACATGCATGAGTTATTTTTCTCTGATGATTCCGTGTATGCTAATTTATCTGGGCATAAAAGCAAACTTTCTGGTTTTCCATTAAGGCCTGTTAAGTGAACTAACCTTTTCAAATTTCTAGCACTCATCTTTGTCAATCTTGTATCCATAATGCCATTTCATACTTCAATAAAAGATTTTTAAAAATATCAACCTATATTTTTTTTCTAACAAAGCTTTTCGGAATAATCCATCTTCAGGTTAAAATATAATCTTTGTGAATGTTTTGGTTGTTTTAATTTTAGTTTCGCAATGTCACCCAAATGCGCACTGTCAGTTTACAAAGCAAGAAGTCTGTGGAAGCGATGAAAAAACATATCTCAATTATTGTGTATGGAAAAATGCGTGGTGTCGTTCAGGTGGCAGAATTACCTTAAAGCACAGGGGTCCATGTGGTATGGATATCTTATGGTTCTTAAGTCCATACTAAATTGGACATAACATATATGTTAATAGGGATTTTCTGTCAAAATTCCAGCATCTTCTTCCCAATTTTCACCTCTTGATTTAGAGAAGGTAGGGTGGAAGGTTAAATTTGAGAAGTTAGATTAGAGAATTAGGATAATTTTTTGACGAAGCCAACCAATTTGTTAAACTCAGATGAGCCAGGTTGCGCTCTTATATATTTCAGCTCTAATGCTTCTTAACTAGCAACTGTGTTAAAATTGAACAGTAATTGGCTTCCCTCAAATTTCAGTTATAATTTTCAGGAACTGATTGTCGCCATATCTTTTGCAAAGTTGAATCTGCACCTGTTTGTGGAAGTGACTTCAAGACATATCACACCTTATGCCAGTTGAAACTTGAAAACTGTCAATACAAGAGACATGTGAAAAAGTTATACGATGGAAAATGTGGCACAAGTAATTAAATTTTTATGAAATCATTCCATTGTAATGTTGTGTCTGCCATTTTACTTATTTAGGTTATATTATGCCAACTTCTAGAAAAATGAAAAAACTTTCAAAATTCAAAGATTACTTTAGATAAAAATGAATGAAAGGATAAAATTAGTAATGTTGTTTTTGTATTATTTTACTACTCTTCCTGTATTAAATTAATGAAAAGTTTTGTTTTAAAACAATTGTTAATTTGGCGTAATATAAGTGTGTTAACATGAGAGTTGCACTGATCTTAAAAAAGGAAAAAGCAGATAAAAATATTTCATTTACATAAATTTCACATATTCAGCATTATTATTTTTACATGTGTCAGCAAAATTTCTTTACCGTATACCGTATTTCCTTTAATAAACGCCGCCCTCTTAGAAATGCTGCAAAACAGGCTGAACAAGAAATAGTTTAAAAAGTTTAGTTTTATTTTTATCTTCTATCAACAAATTCTTCCAGGTTTGCATGAATTTTAACCTAATGTCTTTTTTTTGTTTGGTGTTTCTAAGTAAGCTAAGTTATACTGCCAATGCCCCTAATTACAAACGACCTTCCTAATCACGATAGGAAATTGAGGTTCTAACTGTCTGTAAATTTTGTAACAATGCAAAATTTTGGCGTATATATACTTTTAATGATCAAGAACTTTGATTACTTTTTGTATTTCCAAAGTTAAGAATTCTGTTCCTAATTAAGAAGATTGGAAGTACATATCAAATGTTTTCGTACGTAATCAGTGTGATATCTGAAAAGATCAATAACTTAATCGTATTTTGTATCCCAAAAATAAATGATGTTTCATGTCATTCAGATTTAATTAAGTTCATTGAGGGTGTATAATATGCGATATGTGTCAATTATACTTTCACCATACATTTGGGTGCATTCATAAATGTCCATAACGTTATGCTGCAAAAATCATACAACGTTTTTTTCGAATTTCTTAAAGAATTTTTATAAACTTTTCTTTTATTGTAAATTACGTCATTATGTTTTTTATGTATTTTTTTTTTTTCAATTATAAATATTATTATTATTAATATTATTAATTAAAAATATTAATATTATTATGTAATTTGTGTATTGTTTATGTAATTGAATTAGAATACTTTCTATATTTCTCATTCAAACATTCAAAAGAGTCAACATATCATTTCAAACCTTTTTTTCATGAAAATTTTCACTGGTAGCACACTTTTGGCCAGCTGTTTGAACACATTTAACTTTCAGTGACAAGACTCGTTTCACTTTGTGTGTTACAAAGTCCATCTGTGGTGTGCAGCCTATATTGAGCAGAACAGCAGAATTTTGTATTGTATTATTCAATCATTCAAGTTTCAAGAATGTTATTATAGTATTTCATTTTTGATATTTCAGCTGATTTTGCAGAAATCCTTCTGCCCGTAAGGGCATCTTGTTTAGTAATAACTTGGGGACAAAGCCCTTTCTTAATCTAATCTATACAATGAACATAAGATATGATAATATGTAGAAATATATCAAGAATTTTTACATGGATAAAATAAGAACAAACCGTATAGAACAGGTCTGTAAACTAAAATTTTGTTTTTAATTTGGAGACATACCTCTTGCCCCTAAAACAGTTTATGATATCAATAAACAAGTAAAACATAATTTTCTTTTCAGAAAATGTAAAAAAATCCTTTGTCAATGTAATAATTTGATAGTTATGGTATCTTAGTACAGATTTCATTTTTTGTATTAAATAATTTGTTATTGTAATGTATTTTCCACTTGAAAATCGTCAACAGACGTGAAACGCGTTGTGGCCACCTCCGCCTTGTTTGTGTCTTATTCACCCACCTCTTTACTTTGTATATGTATATATATATATTACTCAGCAGTGACTGACAATTCTTTTTCAAATATCTCATAGGTTGATTCTTGTTGCTTCTTAACCATTTGTAATGTTTGATCTAGGAAATTGTGCTGCTAAAGTTTGCACAAGTACAAACCGCATATGTGGTAGCGACGGCAAGACATACAAAAGCGAATGTGAGCTAAGCAGGGCAAATTGTGGAAAGACACGCAATTTAATCGTTAAGAAATATGATGGTGCTTGCAGTGAGTGATGTTTTTAAGATTGTTCATAGGGTTTTATGTATAAAATTATACATTTCAATGAATTTTATTTTTTCTTCACCAAACATCAAATAGACGATAGACAATCATTTGTTCATACATTTCAAGTTCCTGTATCAAAACTGACATCGAAATTACAATTATATCGTAACTTGTGACAGTTTTGGCTACAATTCAATACACTGTTAATTTATCTTTTAGATAAAATAATATAGGGAGTGATTGCATATTTTTAAGACAGAAGTCCAGTAGATAAAGCCTACTTAGAAACTTTGTTCTCAAAATAATGAATTTTATGATTTTTTAAAGTTCGTTAAAAATGTTTAAATGTTGGTTAAGAATACTTAGGGTGAATACAGTAAAGATTAAAGCTTGGTCCCCACCATGGCGATGAATGTTCATCGCCTTCATATTTGATGGCGATAGTTTTTATCTCATTGGTGGGGATGAAGAGCAGTAAGATTTTAAAATTCTTCACGTAAATAATGAAGCGATAGCAAAAGGGATGGATATAAAAACCTTTTGATATTTCATCACTTTTTCTTTCACCTTGTTTTCTTTGTTTTTCAATCTCAAAGAAATACCGCATTAAATTCAATAGAGATTAATTTTAATCATTTAAGAAGCTCAGCATTTTTGTTTTGAGCAATAAAAACATTCAGTCAAGTATACTTCAGTAGTAAGGATAACTGGACAATTTTTTCTTCTTTTCAACATGATGTACAGTTCAACTTATATAAACATTAAAATTGTCCATAAAAGTATTTTTTTTTTATAAAAGAAATGATGGCAGGTGGAGATGAAAAACGATCATGAAAGCAATGAAAATAATGTGACTTTTATTCGTTGTTGTTCAGGGGATGAACATTCATCACTGTAGTGGGGACCAAGCTTAAACGACTGAAAAGCACAAAAATCTCTTCCATAACCAAATAAAAAAATTATTAATGTTTTTTGGTAGTGAAAATCACTAATTTGGAAGTGAAATGTGAAAATCTGAAAATATTGTAGCACTTTTCATTAACTTTCATTCATTTCGATTTCTATCCCAAATCATACAGTTCATGAATCCATGAACTGTGCTTGGCCTATACCCAGCCAACACATCTTTTTTGCATGTATATTTAATATCATGATGTAAAGTTAGTTTACCATTGGTAGATTTTGATAAGACATTATTTGCTTAGCTAATATGTGATTTTGTTTTAGGAAACTGTTTCCAGTCGTGCCGGAGACTTTACAAGCCTGTTTGTGGCACTGATGGTCGTACATACACAAATGAGTGTGCCCTTTATACCAGTTCCTGCAGAAATACTAAGACCAAATTAAAATTCTATGGTTCATGCGGTAAAAAGACAATTTTCTTATACTTTAATTCCCTTAATTTTCGCACCTTTAATTTTTGCACAGAACAAACGCAAAAATTAAAGGGGTGCGAAATAGGCTTTTTTTTCGCACAGGGGCTGTGCATATATTTAAAGTGTGTGAAATTTGAAAAATCCACAATTTTGTTCGGTTATTCTCAGTTATTTTATTTGCACTTAAACTCACCTTCGTTCCCAGGGCTTCTTCTCTCCTTTTTCATTTTGCTTAAAGGAGAAAAGAAGCCCTGCAACAAGATTTTGAGCAAATGAAGAAAGGCAAAATAGCACATGAGATCAAGGTAGATGTGCACTGTGAAACCTCTTCATGCCAAATGGACGGTACTGTTATATGATTAGTTCAGATCAAAATGTGATTTGATAATAAATGGTTGGGTGCACGAATATGATATTAATATGGGTGTGCAAAAAGTAGAGGGCATGAAAACTAAAAGGCATGCAAATTTTAAAAATAACATAGAAGATTTAGGGAAGACTCTAGTTGCGCTCTAAGTATACTTGAACTTCTTATTGTATGATGTCCTATCCATTGTAGATATTTTAATAATTAGGGAATCACATTTTTGGACATTACCTTGCTTCTAGAATCGTGTGGCAAATCTTGTCGCTCAGGACCATCAGTCTGTGCCTCTGATGGGCGAACATATGCAAGTGAATGTCACTTGGCAGAAGCAAACTGTTTAAGAAGCTACAACAATCGACTTACGAAAGTATCGAATGGTGCTTGTGGTATGTGTGGTTTAACTGATATGAAGAAGAAAGTAATCCGTTTTGTATAAGTGAAAACAAGGCTTAAGATTTCTCTAAGAAACTCCATGTGAATATTTAGTTGTTAAAAACAAATTTATTTTTTTGTTAAACATCAGCACAAAGCTTTTCGTGCCTCTATGTACATCATCAGGTGCATATGAAATCTTGTTTATGTTGTTTAAATCTTGCACAGTTTCAATAAGTTTGATTATTATGTGTGCTGTGTAAACAGGATGGCCCAGTGTCTTTGTTTTTTCACTCTGAAATATTGATGGAACAAAATGATTATTAAGTTGTTGCTATTACAACCATCAGGGGCTGACTTGAGCATTGGTTAACTTACCGTCAGGGAGCGCCAACCATGGTTGGGAATATTTTTGAAAGTTGACCTCCTTAGAATGTGCTGAAACTGCATTGGTGTATCTATGTATTCAAATGAATAATCATTATAGATCAAAAACAGATATAGCATGTAAATAACATTTATGGAAAATAATAATATAGTAAACTGGCCTGGCTGTAAGAGGCATGCAAACGTGTGTGCACATCTCTGCACACACCCAGATTTAATTTAGTGTGTGGCAATCACACACCTGGCAAGTATATCAAGTGCAATTCAATTGCAATTACCAAATCAAGTGCAATTCAACAAATTTCATTCCCAATATTTTCAAAATAAAAGAAAGTTTTGTTTCAAAAAAAGTTCTTCGACAAAATTTTACAATATTAAATATATTTTACAATAATAATTGAGAACCTCGTCATAATTCAAAAATGAACTAAATATTGAACAACTGAACAAAATGATGTAGAGTAACAAAAATATTTCGTTTGTTATAAAATTCAAGAGGTTCTATTTGTCAAATTATAAAAAGAATAAAGTTAGTATTGATAGTTTGATCTTAAGCTTGGTTTCCAATAAAATTGCTGTGCAACAAGTGTAGGAAATTGTTGCAGATTTTTTTCTATCTCTGCAACAGGTGTTGTACAACATATCTTTTGTTGCACCAAGTTCAGACTGTTGTGCAAAAGTTCTGAAAAACAGTTGCACAACCATTGTGCAACAAAAATAATTTTATTGCAAACCAAGCTTTAGTAGTTAATATAATACTTGAATAAATTTAAAAATAATGAGGTTATCATGCACCTTATGATTTATTATGCATATTTTTCAATGGTCATATTATGGTGATAGAAACCGAGATAGATCAAGACAACGGTGGTAAACTCATGCCAGGCAACGTCGGCGGTTACTTTAGTCAGCCAAATAAACTTCCACAAGAAAAAAGAAATCATACTGGAGGAAGTGTGGTTATTCTTGTTAAATGTTATAACCTTGTGGTTTAAATGTTAAAAGTAACATATTGTCTTTCTCAAAACCTGTTGCTGAACATTGGCACCCAAATTGGATGTCCCCAAAATCATTATACCATAGTAAAAATTGACCTGAATCCAGCCCCTGACCATTCTAAGAAAAATGGTCTTCCATCTATAATGGTTAGTTCTCCAGTCGTTTCTCTTTTATAAAGACATAAGGAATAATGAAAACCTTGCCATAATAATAGTATTTCTAAGTTTCTGTTTATCTTACATTTATGGTAAGTAATTTTTCTCACCCAAAATCAAGTTTTGATAATTATAAAGTAGGCAATGATAAGTGTACCCATGTTGTAGAGCTCGAAAAACTGATAAAAAAAATGTATGGGAAAAAAATGTATGATACGACCAACCATTACAGAGATATCGTTGATTGAACATTTGACGTTGTCATAGACCCGTCCTCCCAAAAAATTAGACCCAAGTTTTTCGTCACCCCATCGCCTGTATCGCGGACCCCCAAAAACGACAGTTATCCCCATTGTTACCGAGACAATTTTCTCTAAACGTCGCATTCTATTTGGGTCTCAATGGAATGAATTCACACAGAAATCGCGCAAAAAAAATTACTCTCACTGCTCAGTCTACCATTTTGTGTGACAGACAGACAAAAAACAGACAGATAATCTATTAATATATAGACTGTTGTTTTGAAAACATCACTGATAATTGCTTTTTCTTTTATGCATCTAATTGCCTGGTCAACTTTTTTCTAAACACATGTTTATTTCTTTACTTGAAATATTGCTTGATCTAGGAAAATGTGCAAGAATAGTTTGCACCAGTACGAAACCTATATGTTGCAGCGATGGCAAGACATACAGTAGCAGATGTGCACTAGACCGGGCAAATTGTGGAAAGACACGCAATTTAGTCATTAAATTATATGATGGTTCTTGTAGTGAGTATTGTTTTTAAGATGTTTATGAAACAAGTCAGTTTCTACTCTATAACTCTGGTATTGAATGTATCTTTCAGAAAGTCCATCAGAGCTGGCTATTATGTGTACTTCTCCGAAATCAAGTGGAACACGCTGCAGCAAGCGTAGAACTAGAAGATATTATTATGACCCAGTCAGGGGACGTTGTGTTGCTTTTAGATTTTCTGGATGTGGGGGAAATGCCAATAACTTCCCTTCTAAGTACCTTTGCCAAAAGATCTGTGGTACGTATTCGTTGTAAGGATAGTCAGGATAGGTCTATGCTGGAATGTTACATATTGTTTAAAGGGAGACTGAGGTTTAACAGAAGTTATTGATGCAAGACAGTGATTTTTTTCAGTGCCAAGATGTCAAACCACATGTCAAGAAGTGTATAATCCTGTTTGTGGAACCAATGGCAAGACATACACAAACAAATGTTACCTGGAAAATGCAAGTTGCCGCACGTGGAACAGGATAAAGCAAGCCTATGTTGGACGATGTTCAAGTATAGATACATTTATTCTTTTGATTTAAGACAAAGTATCGTTCATTTAAGAGAATTGTTTTAGCAGTCATCAATTATTTTTTCTTTGGGTGTTACCCAGCATTGTCAATAGTAATATACTACCAACTCGTGTAAAAGTTTTTTACGGCTTTAATTTCGAAAAGAATGTGCAATTTCTCTCCGAACATTAAATCGCTGAATCTTGAAAAGAGACATCATCCATGTTGTAGAGCTTGAAAAACTGATCAAAAAAGTGTATGGGATCGTTTCGCTACTATCAACCGTTGCAGAGATATCGTCAATCAAATATTTTGATGACGTCATAGCCGCAGTACCAAATTAAATTTAGGCCCAAATGTTGTGTCACCCGATCACTCGTGTTGCCGACCCTAAAAAACTTCAATTATTGCTATTGGTTCTCGAAGTGTTTCCCCAAAAACGTCACATTCGATTGGGGATGCAATGCAATGGTTCTCAGTGATCATAAAAACATCTGACGTCAAATGCCACATGCTATTATACTAATCGTGAATGTGTCTTGCATGGTCTAATCGCCGCTATATGACCATGATTAAGAAGATTTTGACCGTTAAAAAAACAAAAACACAACACTCTCTAAATTAAAAGTGAGATGCACACACGCGAATTAGTATAATACTAGTAACTCGCGTAAAAGCTTTTTACGGCTTTATTTTCGAAGAGGATGTGCAAAAATCCCGCGTTCCCGTGTGAGAACCCCGTGACGAAAATTTCAATTACGGAATCGGGACTGGAAAATGTACCCATGTTGTAGAGCTTGAAAAACTGATCAAAAAAGTGTATGGGATCGTTTCGCTACGATCAACCGTTGCAGAGATATCGTCAATCAAAGATTTTAATGACGTCATATCCTTAGTACCAAATAAAATTTAGGCCCAAATGTTGCGTCACCCCGTCACCCGTATCGCAGAACCCAAAAAACGTCAGTTATCCCTATTGGTTCTCGAGTTATTTCCCCAAAAATGTCGCGTTCGATTGGGGATGCAATGCAATGATTCCCCGTGATCATCAAAAAACTGACGTCAAATGCCATGTGCTTTTGGAATGATCGTGAAAAAAGCCTCTACGTGGTTTTACGCGCTCGTAAGAGGACGATGACCGTAAATTAAAACTAAATATATCACTCTCTAAAATAAAAGTGGGATGCACAAAGCGAATTAGTATAATAAGACTAGTATCCCGGGTAAAAACTTTTTACCGAACTTCGAAAACATTAGATCAAATCCACCATTCCCGTGTACGTACCCCGGGACGAAAAAATAAATCATAGAATCGCAACTCAAAAGTGTACCTATGTTGTAGAGCTTGAAAAACTGATCAAAAAAGTGAATGGGACCGTTAGAGATATCGTCGGGCAAAGATTTTAACGACATCATATCCACAGTACCAAATTAAATCTAGGCCCAAATGATGGGTCACCGTATCACCTGTATCGCTGACCCCATAAAACATTCTCGAGATATTTCCCCAAAAACGTCGCGTTCGATTGGGGAAGCAATGCAATGATTCCCGTGATCATAAAAAAACTGATGCCAAATGCCAGGCGTCGATCGCCTCCCATGTTCAGTATGCGTTGTGTCGCAGAATTTAACTCGTGTAAAAGTTTCTTTTCAGGCATTAATTTTTTAATTCATTTCTTACATTTAAAACAGAAAATTTAAAACTGAAACAAACAGCAATATGGGTCAGAATATATATCTATATGCAGAAGAGAAGTAACTTTTGTGTAAAAATAGCAAAAGCACAGAACTGTTTACCCAGACATACAAAACATTGAATAACACTACGAAATGTGAATTGAAAACAAATTGATACCTTCCAACTGTGTTTCTTTTGTGCCAAAGTTACATTGGTTGGCAATCGTTAATGAATTTTTGAAATGATAGTCTGTTCTTCCCAAAACCATCAACATGATAGAAACCATGAGTTTCATTTCTTTAACGGTTTACGTGCTTTTTTATTATTAATCTTACCTAAAAATATTTCAATTGTATAAAAATGCAGAAAAAGATAATCATGCTATGACATGGTTGAAATAAATAACAAAACAAAAAACAAAAAGTAAATTCATACGCATTTATCCTAAAAATAATTATAATTAAAAACACAAATTCAATGACAGAATTTGTAAAGCTTTTGATTGGAAAGTCTATAAAATCAACCAATACTATATGTTTATCCGGGTTCAATACTCAACACTGGAGCTAAATTAAATAAAGACTTTTAACGTGGGTTACACAACCAAACATCAAAATAATAAAAATAATTGAAACAATGAAATGCCCTAGCCATAATTTAATACCGAAAAGATAAGAAGTAACAGACAAAAACATAATGCCAAACTTATATACCCAGGCATAGTACGTAAACAACTACCATAACACAAAATAATGTGTAATCATGACAAAATTTCAGAATCCATCCAGCAATGCAATGCTTCTTATTTGTAGTAGCACAGCACACAGTCTTATCACATTGTACAGCAATAATTAATGAATTTCTGAAATACATAACTAACTAACCCTCACAACATCATAATTTAACCATGTGCTTCATTTATTTAATGGTTTATGTACACTTTTTGACCTAAAAGAAAAAGATTTCAGTGAAGAACAGCTACAATCCACACAACTGCAACAACCATATTGAAGCAAACAAAAGCAAAAGACATAAATGACAGACAGGCAAGAGAAACAAAGCACCAAACATTGTCAATTATACAGGAAAATTTAAAAAAAGCAGACATGGTTGAGATGAGATAAGACAGCATAACACGTTCCCATGAGAACCATTTTTAATTGATCTGTAAATAAATAAATCTTCTTTGCTAACTAATGGCGCGCGTTACCAAAACAAATTTTTACTGCGCTCCCCCCTCGTCTTCGTTGCTCCATAGTCTTTTGACTATGGTTGCTCCATCTCCTCTTCGTTTTCATCCAGCTTCTACGATGGAATTACTCTTAAACTCACACATTTGTACGATATCTTTTCAAAACAAACTTAAAATTAAAACCATTGATTATCGTGTAAATAAACATCATTTTTTCTGTAGCCAATTCTTAAAACCTTCACTGCACTTCTTCCGTATAGCCACATTATTGATAACTAAAACGAAATAAGTAAAACCCTGAAAATGTGCTGGATACTCCACTCACATTTCTTCTGTGCTTTTACATCGTAAAAAAACATTTAAATACATGCATAATAAAATACATCAATACAACTAACTCACTTACACGTGCTACCCGTTGTTCTTTTATTAATCTAAAATACGATAACAGTAAAAGTTTAGCAATAAACACGATAATAAAACGTTTTATAATAACAAAACATTCGCATGTATACAAACCTGTGTTTTGTCGTCAAATTCGCAACGAGGAAATGAAAGCCGTTATTAACGACCGAAATTTTTGGAATTTGTCAGCCAATCAAATGAGTGCATTTTGAGAGTTTTCCTTTATTAGCCAATGAAATCGATCAGCGGCGGGGTTTCCCCATATACTAATCATAAAAAAACGCTCTCGCCTCTGCGTGGTTTTACGACGAAAAGGGAAAAAATAAGAAGGTTTTGACCGTTAAAGAAAAACCAAATATATCACTCTCTAAAATAAAAGTGTGACACACAAATGCGAATTAGTATAATAAGATGGGAGTATGAGAGTCAACAGTTTTCTATGAGAGAATTTATAATAGAGTCAATCGTTATATCTACTTTGTTTACCATTTTTA
The DNA here is from genome assembly GCA_027922465.2 of Turritopsis dohrnii. Lineage (NCBI taxonomy): Eukaryota > Metazoa > Cnidaria > Hydrozoa > Anthoathecata > Oceaniidae > Turritopsis > Turritopsis dohrnii. The sequence goes on from BQMF02000012.1 coordinate 1,886,232, forward strand.
TATTAGTCGGCTGTTGTTCTAATAGAGGATGGCCTTGCAACATTTACATGTATTGATGACGGTTCATTATCCTAACAATCTTGTTAGTGTAGATACAGAAATATAAGTATCCTGGGTAAAAATTAATCAATGTCAATTCAACCCGCAAGTTGGCTTAGGGAAATAAATTTCCCCCGGAAAAACATTGAAATACCTCGTATTCCCTCCTTTTGACCAAAATATACTTATCTTCGAATTATTTCTCTATTGAAATTTAAGGATAATGATCTGCTGGCGGTGTTGGTGCCAACAAATTTCCCAACAAATAATCATTTGAATTTCTGGATTACATCCTATTTCTGATCAGTCCAAAACTAATCATGTTATTATATCTGAATATTTATATACTTATTTCAGAAACAGATTGTTTACGGTCGTGCGGATCAAATGAAGAGTTTGTTTGTGGTAGTGATGGTCAAACATATAAAAACAAATGCTCTTTGGATTGCCAAACAGGTGGCACTGTAGTGGAAGCATACAAGGGAAAATGCTGTAAGTTGCACAGTTAACATTCTGTCAAGGACTGATAGAGTTTAATGTGCTTGTAGTTTCGATATTATTGTAAACAAGCTTTCCTTTCTTTTCTTAAGTAACAAAAAGTGATCTTTGCACCCAAGTTTCTGTCTCCTCTCACCGCTGCCGGCAAACATATTTCACTTACAACTACATTACTGGCAATTGTGAACGATACCAAGGCTGCAGAAGTTATAAAAACAGCTTCTCCTCTAAACGTCTATGCGAAGAAAAGTGCAGTAAGTTATTTAATTATTGTGAGTTATATTGATTGGTATATAGCATAACAGAATTTTCGAAATCAAGTTGATTATCTTTCATTTAAGTAAATTTTACAGTCAAGTTCTTCAGAGGAGTGCCTAAGACCATGCAGAGGCAGATATACTTTTTTAAAGTTCCAGTTAATAAGTGTAACTAAATAAGTTTTGATTCGCTCATATTTTTTCGGCACTGTTGCGATTGGTTGATGAGATAAAAGGAACACTGTAACCAATTTCTTTTAAAAGTAAGCAAATTAATTTTTGTATTGAAAGAAGTTGTGGTCGAGAGAAAAGATACAAAAGAGTAAGACAATGCTATTGTTTTATTTTGATTTGAATTGCCTAAGATTGAAAATGTTATTGTACTTATCTGTATGCAGTAGATTTTAATTACAGTTTTAACGAGATTCGCAAAAATGTGACTATGTTTCTCCAATGTTGCCATTTTATCGATTCATGAGTGTACATTGATAACCATAAGAAACATTACCAGCAAAGTGAACCGTATTGGGTGATATTTTGAATTAGAAAATTCTGTTGGACGGAATTTGATAGTTTGAGAAGCTTTTAAAACTGACTGGTGTATATTAAGTGAAAATTGTTTATGTGAAGCATAACCAGTTAAACTTTAAATTAAGCCTTTAATATTTACATTTGACTAACTGCTACCGTAACAGTTCAAATTCTGTTGGATGGAAGAGATATACAATACAATAAAGTTTTTTAATAACCAGTCAAGTTCCACTTCGAATAACAAACAAATGCAAAAAATTAGTTTATAATGCATAACTTGGATCCCTTTAGAACATTATCTTGTCAAAATTATATCCATATTGAAAATTTATTGGAACAAAAATCAAAGACTAAGATTGGCATAATGTCTGTTGGATGGAATCTGTTGGACGGAGCGATTGCAACAAATTTTTCAAGTAAATACATTCAATATTACAATAGCTAAAACTTGACTTATTTACTATCAGTTAATTTTGATGGTATTTGAGCTCTTGATGAAAATAAAATAAAAACAAGTATAAAGCTTCTAACTACCTATACAAACTTAACTCAATTTTATGATGAAATTTATTGACATCTGGTAGTTTTCATCCAACAGACTGTCATTAAAGTTCCTAAAAGAACACGATAGCCAAAAACTATGAAAACTTTAGAAGGAGTGTTGCATTTAATCATTTCTTTCAATTTGGAATGTATAGGTTATAATCTTTGTTATAAACTGAGTGAATTTCATTTTTCAATGTTTGCAACACAATTCAAAATATCACCATTGAGAAGTCAACCTCATACTCGGATGAAAAGTTTGTCCTTACTGATCAGGGTCGAATTGAATTTAATACCACAAAAGAACTTATTTTGAACTTAATGTGAAATGAACATATTCACGGTCAAATGATAAGGTTTCACTTACAATTCTTGCTATGGACTGAGGACTTAAAATTTATAAAACCTAAATGCAACTAATATTTCCCTTAAACAAATGACTGGTTTTCTTTGCTGAGTACATTAGAAGCTGCATCAATGTTTAAGGCAATTTCTTCATATTAAACATAATTATCTTTATCGTTTTTGAGACGTGACAAGTTTTCTATCCTTTGTACCATAACATTATGAGATACAATGCAGTTCAACACTTGGGTTTTGTGACTCACCTAAAACTATCTGACAACATTATCTAATTTGGATACAAGTTGATGAAAGAGCAAAAGAAAATCGGTAAAACCTATTTTCAATACTACAGTATAATAGTATTTAAAATACTTTTATATAAACTATCAAAGGCAATCAAAAACAAATCTTTACTAACAAATATTATGTGTTACATTTCAAATTATCTAACCACTATCCAGGAAACACATTCCTCCAGATTCCTTTAAAGAAAGATACATATATTTGGTTTTTTGAGCTTCTTCTTGTTGTACGACTTCACGTTTTTACTTTCCATTTTTGTTATATACTCTTTGAATTCACATAACTAGTTGTTATCCACGTAAAAAGGATTTCCTTCATATATGGCTGTGTATCATAATGGGTTTTCAGCTTATCATGATGTAAGATAACAATAAATCTTCAGCCTGGCTAATAATAATGATGAACCTTTGCCTTGGCTCTGAACTCAGAGCTTCAATGATTTACTGTTTCAGAATTTAATTTCCAACCATTATAACACATCAACAAAGAAAACATCCGTGACATTGGCATAACTTTTTCTGTTTTTACGCGTTCATTCCATATACGGTACCAAACATTTCAGGACAGCACTGAATTAAAACTATTCATTTACATAATTTTACAGCAGGAAGCAATAATCTTCCATTAAGTGAGAAAAAAAAAGTGAATGGAAGAGGAGTTATAAATCGCCATTTCAACAGTTTGTCCTATGGAGAAATATATAAAAATATTTTACACGCGATACTAGTCATGTGATTATGTCTATCAAAAAGGTTATTGGAACTTAAAAGTGATATTTAAATGATTTCCTAAGCGGGATTCAGCAATTACCATGAAAGACAAATTTAACACTTTAAAAGCATATGGAAAATCATAAACAAATCTGGTTCTTATCAAATCAACATATCTTTTGCAGAATGTAAACAAGAAATCCTGTTTTGTTTAAAATCATGTCTGTGTTTTTCATTTGGAATAGAACCACAAGTCACAAAGGAGAACATTTATATGCACACTATTTCAATAAAAAAAGCTCTTTGTAATATTCATGATTTTGTTGTTCTAGAACCTTCATGTAACGATTATTGCCCATCTGTACAGTTTGTTGTTTGTGGAACTGATGGCAAACGATATCGAAATTCATGCTTCCTTTCAATCGCAACTTGCCAGTCATATGGAAAAATTAAGTTGGATCATCGCGGTGTCTGTGGTAAGTATCAATTCTGCGATGTAACCTGTTTTTAAATTTTATTTTTTCAGTGTAGAAGTATAAGCAAAGCTTTGAAGAAATGTTTATCGCCCTTCACATTGGTGCTGGTTACCATAGCAGTTCGAACGAAAAACAATACAAACTTGTTTGTAAACAAGCATGTTCAATTGGTATGAAGCTTTTGAGAGAGGGCAAAAATTCACGTACTGTTGTGAAAAATGTGTGTAGCTTTCTGGAGGATAGCCCTCTCACCAATGCTGGTTACGGTTCCAACCTTAATATCAATGGCCACGTTGAATGTGATGCCGCTGTGATGGAATCTGTTACTGGAGGATTTGCTGGTGTAGGATGTGTGCGAGATGTTAAGAATCCCATCCAACTGGCCTTACACATGTTGACAGTACACAACATTGACAATGTGCTGGTGCCACCACTCATGATTGCCGGCGAGGCTGCAAAGGTAAAAGCAGCATCGATAGGGTTGGAAGTAGTCGACAACAGACAATTGGTTTCTCCTAAAAGCTTACAAAATTTTAATCATTACAAAAGGAAAATAGATGATGGTCAATCAAATGCTTTTACTGCAAAAAGGCCTTGTACAGAATTCACATGTAAACAAGACACCATAGGTGTTTTATGCATTGACAGTGATGGTGTCCTTGTTGCAGGAGTTTCCAGTGGTGGAATAGCTTTAAAACAGCCTGGACGTGTTGGCCATGCACCCCATTTTGGTTGTGGCTGTTGGTCACTTCGATATACACCAATGACAACCATTGGTTGTTGTACCTCGGGTACAGGAGAGCAGTTGATACGAACTAGCTTAGCTAAAGAGTTATCAGACTATTGTTTTTCTCTGGGGGAGAATCCTTTTCTAGATTTAAATTCAATCGTTGAGAAGAAGTTTTTGAACTCACCGTTGCTTATGAATGACTCTCACCCAAGGTACTGTGGCATGTTGCTGGCTAAACACATAAAAATGGAAGGGCAGTGTCCGGAGGTTGACTTGTATCTGGCACACACCAGTCCTTCGTTCTGCTACGGTTATATGGATGGTCAAATGAAGAAACCACGCTCTTTCATATCGAGATTAAACAAAGACATGGCTGGAACAAAGGTGGTTTCTCAAGCCTTCCATTTCAAATTATGAGACTTTCGTAGGCAATTTGATTGCTTAGGAAACATTAAAAAGCACTCATTGTTACATCTTTGCTGACAGTTAACTTGTAGAAATTTCTTGCAATTCTGACTGTGTGTTGTTTATTTCATTTCAGGTCGTTTCCTTGAAATTTGAATATTGCATTGCAACGTCTATTTATTTTTCGTTTGTATTTTTTACATGTTAGTTTACACGAACATGAAAGGTTGTATGAGTGGCTGGCACAAGATACTGTTATAAATCTTGTATTATTATTTCTAATTCTGAATCTGTTTTTATAGGTGGCCAACAAAATTGATTGTTCTTGATTGATTCTGGATATCGTCCTGTATATCATTTATATTCATGTAGCGTTATTATCAATTTATTTGTTGTAAATAGGTTTTCACTGAGATGAGGAGCAGTTGAAATAGTGCACATATTTGGGTCATTTTTATGGAAATGCAATGCTTTGCTGTGACATTTCTGTAAATTCAATAGTTATATGAGTCATTTAGCATTTCTGTACTTTGTCTTGTGAAAAGTTTACTGTTTTGTGAATGTCCCACAAGAAAAGTCAATTTATAATTTGCTCACGTTTGTTATTACCAAACTTTTTATTATTTCAACTTTTTACCCTTAATGCTAGTTATGTATCAAGTACAAGATATTCTGTGTTTTGTTTTTTTCATTTTAGTGATTATTAGTTGAAATAAGATATATAAAATAGTGTTTGTTTTTTATCTGAATTTTTTTTTGTCATTTCTCATACAAGAGATTATTATTGTTATTATTTATATTATTTACGAATGTTTACCCAGGATAGCCTCTTCAGTTCCTTAAGGTACTGTTATCAATGAGGGTTCTGCGAAGGAGGTCCTAGAGTATTTAAAAGTCCCCATTTGGGCTACGAAAGCTGTATTAACAGCAGCCACTCAACTAGACTATTATGTGAAGACCTCTAGTTTTTTCTATAAGACAAAGATTCCTAAGATTTCCGCAGAAAACAATTGACAGAAGCATGATGGATGACTCGAACTTATTAAAATCTCTCCTCCATCGTGTGTTCTTCAAACAATCAAAATGATTCCATGCTTTTTTTTATCAGTGTTTCAGTATCTATGTATTATTTTTTTATGATAAATTTTATTATGAGAAGTTTTTATAAGAATTTTTTTATATAACATAATAATAAAATATCGTATATTCTTTTGAAACGTTTTGTCTTTTCTCATACAAGAGATATTATGTGAGGATCTTCAGTATGTTTTTGAAGTGAAATTTTCTTAGATTTAACGGGAATCTGCAAAAATTTCCAAACAATGGTGAAAGTTTTTCTCTATTGCACTTTTTGCGGACAATCATCACAGTAAAGAAAAACTTTTAAAGTTTCATCCGTACTAGGGTCACCATTGTTTGGAAATTTTTGCAGATTCCCATCACATCTTAAAAAATTTCACTTCAAAAAAAAAATTTGCTCAATCTCTAGAACATAAATACTTTTTGTTTATCATTCTGAGATTCTATTTTTCATTACCTATTTGTGACACGGAATTTAACATGGTTTAGACATAGTAAAAAAGTTTTGTGAGGTGATTTTTAGTATGTTCGTTAACAATAGTTTTTATAGCGGTTAATTAAGAACATTAAGGGAAACAAAAGAGATGAAATTGCAATCCAAGCATTGATTGACAAAAGTGATTCTTGTTACCACATCATTTTTTTATGCAACAATCAAATTATGGCAATGTTTTCCTTTTATCTTAATAGAAATTACTTAGATATTATACACAAATGCCTAAATAAATACATTTCTGCTCCATTGCACCTTTGATCGAAACATGTCGGAACCTGATACATGGAGCAAGCTGCAAGCCCACAAGCGAAAACAAGACAGCTTGCGAGAGAGGCTGGCAAAGCGACGGAAAGAACGACAAGGTCTTCTTGATCCATCTTTAGTGACTAATGAGTCATTGAAAGACTCAACTCCTGGTCAGTAATTTATGTCACGTTATTTTGTACATTTTGTGCATTCTCTAGACAGGATGTAGACCGTCTGCAATACTAGCTAAAGGCTTTAAATCACAAGTGCGCACCCAAGCAACGAAGTATGGCAAATTGCCACTGCTCCCAGTTGATTCATGAGTAAAAGTTAGTTTAACCTAAAAGGGAGTTCATCTATGTTATTTCTTGCAGAAGATGGTAAGAAAGTGGAAGATTTGAAGAAAGACAGTTCCGTTAAATCTGTCGATTGTGAGCTTGGTGTAAAAACAGTGGATGATATTGAGAAGCTGTTATCTCTAGCGTTCGGGGAAAAGCAAGTCAAATTACCTATATCAGCCCATGATTTACGTGACTATCTGGTAGAGGTTTGTCATTGAGTTATCTTCAATCAGCTTCGTTTTTTATCAGTATTCATGTCAAAATGACATGCATAATGTCCAAAAATTTCCGTAAAATATCCTAAAAATGTTTTCTATAATGTTATATCCTTGCTTGCATATGTTAATGATTCAACGCTATTGTTGTTTTTTTTCTACTATTGATGTTCTAGCACCACAAAGCCAGGGCCAGTTACGATCAGATCATCACTGTACTTGATAAGTTGGAGGCACAGAATTTCATCAGGTATTTCCACACGATATGAAATATTCCTTTGAATTAAAAACATTTTATTCAAAATTGTTTATTTCACTGTTATGCTTTTAAGCTACATTTTACTGCATAGAACAATACCTGGTCATGTATGTTATAATGCAGTTGTAAATTTTATAAAATTTACGTGGGTATTTTTTATTTGATTTCCATTTCATTTATTCCATTGTAATATAATTGAAGGCCAATAGAAAACTTGCTCTGATTTCGTTTCCTTAAGAGTGTGACCACACCATGTGATAGTAGAAGGAACAAGATGCCCTTACGGGCAAAAAGATTTCTGCAAAATCAGTTGGAAACTGAAAATATATAAAATTGAAATACTATAATAGCATTTTTGAAACTTGAATGATTTTGAATCATTGAATGGTTGAATAATTTCTATTACATGCCTAATTACGTGCTTCTCAGGACATTTTGAAGGCATAATTGACACAATGCGAAACTTTATTAGAATGTATGCAACTGCCAATAAACTGAACAACATGTTTGTTGATACAAAATAATATAAAAGATACACGGATCCTTTCAGATATCTTAATGAGTATGATCATAACTCATAAACTCAAAACATTTTTCCAAGAACATATAAATTTTGGTCATGCAAAATACATTTATATCGACTAAAATCAACATACATAATATAGTTAACTCATATCAGAAATTTCTATTTCAGTTTGATTAACAATATGGCATGCACTTACATTCTTTATCAAAGTTGAAATTCATGATCAGTTTAAAAAAAATCCATAGGAAGTTTAAGAAAGGTTGAATGATTTTTACAACATAACATTACATTTCTGATTACATTTATATGCACCCAAAGGCATTGCAAAACTGTAATTGACACTATGCGAAACTTCATTGCATATACGTATACACCACCGATAAACTTAATAACATCTGAATGATTACATAAAACATCCCTTCTTTTGGGAGTACAAAATCAGCTTATGTTTATATTGATATTTTCAGACACAAATCATAAACTTTAAACATTTGATATGTACTATCAATCTCCTTAATTACAAACGTAATTCCCAATATTGCAAACACAAAAATCATGATTTGTTACATGATTTGCTGTGTATTGAGTTTACAGGCACTTGGAAGATGTTTGAATTCGCTACTGTAATTAGGAAAGCCATTTGTAATAAAGGACATTGACAGTATATATAACTTAAAAACAAATCAAACATTAAAACATTAAAAAATTATCATCAAACATTAAAACATTACATTAAAGCATCAGTAGACCCACATTTTTTATGTTGGAGCCGAGGAGGACTCTAAGCTGAGCTTCAGTATCCACAGCTTAAAAAGAATAACAGCCCATACATGAAACAAACGAAGATGTTTTGTGTTTTCACTAAAAACAAACAACAAATGTATACCTTTTCACTCTTCTCGTTTACAAAATGTTGAAATTTTCTTTAGAAAAGAATAATCACAGTTCAAAAAAAATCGAAGTTTCTTCTATAGATTTTGTTTTCATCTTAAAATATGTATATGCTCTTAAAAATCCATTTAATATTGACCAAAGAAACTTGTAAATCTAAAAGGGTTTCTTCGCTGGGTGACATGCGTTGCACGACGTTTTGGTTTCATGTAAACGCACGCATGAATTTTCAAAAAACCGCTAGGTTTGGACAGTAAGAAAAAAACGAAGAACCAAAGCCGGTTTTAATAGCTTCCTTGCTTTCGCAGAAATCTAATGACCTCACAGGCTGAATACAACATAACAAAATATTATAATCAACACAAATCCTTCCAGGCCTTCGCACTTGTAAGAAAGCAAAGTTGTGTTAGAAAGGTCTAACCCGATATCAAATGTCAAATGTTTGTTTATCATGTCAACAGTAAAAGTAAATTGTTTTGATTATTTTTTTCAACTGAAGAAGTCGGACCAGTACAATTTTAGTGATCCACCACATAACTTGTGTTACACATAAGCCACAAAATTTAGAAGACTTCCATTCTTGCCAACCACATTACAAGTGTGTCATCCACTTAACGATTTTATTTATCAAACTAATATTATTCGCCATGTCTTTATTTAGTTTGAAAAGAACTGAAAACCAGATATCAGTGCTGGATTGTGAATACACCAAGGTAAATAAACAGTGTTCCATTACAACTGACGGTCAAGATTTCACACTTCCCTGTGCTTTAAAATTGGGCCTAAATTTGAATTTGAAGGGTTCTTTATGGGAAACCAAGATGTTATGTGAACATACAAATGAAAAGTTTTTTCTTCACTTGCTCTGCCTTGTGTATAACAGCCCCTTCTGGTGTATTCGGTCAATATAGACTTTCGAGGTCTTATCCTATTACAGTTATAAACACTTATTCTTTTAGCTGAAAGCTGTCCATGGCAAGTTCACTGAAGGTTTGTATGGAATGATAATTTTACTGACCACATGAGTTTCACATTTGCTTTGTCATCTCGAACCAACATTTCTTTTCAGGGTCAAAGGAAGACAGATCCACACAAGATAGGTTTGTTTCAAGACAAATTATTTCAGTGACGATCTCTCATGTTCTTAAGAATTCTAAGCTGGCTGGTTCCAAAACAGAAATTTCTGAATATTTGTGTGACTTTCGACAAAAATGAACTCTTTCATAATGATTTGAACGAAACCTGATTGATTGGAGTGTGTTTGTCTAACCAAGATGCCATACCCAGTTGACAAAATCTTCAAAAAGCCACTGCAATGAAGAACATTTTTATTGAAGTACTGTGTATATTTCTATAGAAAGGGACTCACTCACAGTGATTTTTCAACAAACTTGCCCATCAGGATCATGCTATCTAGAAGAAAGTCCCATTTTTTTCTTCTGACGAAAAGGTATTTTGCTTATTTAACCTAGATAGTTAACAATTAAGTTAACTTTCCGGAATTGACCAAAAAGAAATCTATATAGTCTTCATTAGTGATATGGCCCTAACATCATATATTCCTAATGTTGATACCGAGGACAGTATACCCAAACGTTTACTGAAACAAAATTCTAAAAGCATGAGGAGTTTGTAAACATTAGTTCATAAATTAATATAAATTTTTTACTTGGTAAGTCCACACAAAAACATTTGTCGAAACTCATAAGAAATGAACCAGTGTGTATATTGTTTCAAATCAATTTATTGAAAACCACTGCGGAGGAGTACATTTTTATTGGAAGTCACACAAGTATTCACACGATATCAACGGAAATACTTTTTAACAATTGTTGACATCATTAGGGGGGACCTTAGCAATACCAAAACCAAGGAACTGAAAACAGAAGCAGACAAGAAAGATGATGTTGCGGTATCGTTTTTATTTATTTTATTTTATTTTATTTATTTATGTTTGTAGTTTGTGTCATCTGCTCTCCATTTGCAGTCGTCAGCTGGATGGATAGTTGCTTTGAAGTAATCTTTTAGTCTTTGCTTTTTTCTAGACACTTCTCTCTATTGCAACAACCAAGGAAGTTGAGGTAAACGTGCTTTGTACCTTGTGTACTCCCAGCCGGCGCATTTGCTAAAAACTCACTGCGAAGGAGTATATTACTATAGAAATATACACACAATTTTTAATAAAAATGCTCTTCGTGGCAGTGACTTTTTGACGATTTTGTCCTCTGGACTCACTTATCAGGCAGAAGTCACACCTAAGTTAAAATCTTTCATATCGTCCGTATTCATATTTGTTCACATTGCACCAGGTAGTGTCCTTTTTCCCAAAAACCCATGTCACGACTAACACCATTTTGCGTCAAGAACATTGACCTAGATGGGCAGATAACAAAATAACGTCCATTGCTGATAATAACCTGAAAGCGTATAATGTAATCGATTCCTTTCATTTAATAGAATAAACAACTTGGTAGTGAAATTCTTGACTTGCTAAATCAACCAACTGCTAAGGTAAGGAGCCTGGTAACCAGGGAAGTATAATATAATGTGTAAAGCGAAAATGATTGGTTGAAGTTATTCCTTTTAGGAGCTGTCATTGGTGGAGAAATTCAAGTCACAGGGCGGTGCCATGGTGCGAGAGTTTTGCCAGTTCGGAACGAGGGAGGATTGTCGGAAAAGCAATACACAGAAGGGAAGATGCAAAAAGGTGAACTGCTTGTCAAATATCCCAACGGGCAAATTTGCGTAACAATCACTGCGAAGGAGTGTGTTCCTACAGAAATATACAGACTATTTCAATGGAAATGCTCTCTGTTGTAGTGACTGTTGTGATGTATTTCTTATCTGATTAACTTCGATGGGTTTGCCCTAAAATTGAGCCAATGATACATAAGGTCGATTGATTTTCTGAAACACGCCTTTCCCTTGACATTATTGTTTTACTTAATCACCTTTAGATTAAATTTAAAGGGGGCTCTATTATTGATCAGTTTTGTGAAGTTAAAAAAAAAAAAACCAAAAAAACAAGGTTTGTCAAGATGTTTTGTTGACAAATTTCTTCCTCCTGACTCCTGATTTAGCCTTGAACCCCCTTTTTTTATACCGTCGGAAGTTCAGCTTTGAAAAGTTGTGTAGAAATCTCCATTAAACTTGTTGGACGTGATATACTTAAAGACTTTGGCTTCTGATTTCAGCTCCATTTCCGCAAGATTATACAGGCTCACACTGATGGTATGTTGACTTTTGACCTTGTCGTGTATTTTTTCACTATTTCACTGTTGTACTCTTGTATTTGTTTTCGAATGAGAGTAATATTGACGTATTATGCGCGAAGACAGTGGTCACACTACATCTTGTTATTATGTAATCAAACCCCATATTTATAAGTGGGTATGTAAGACTTGACATTCTACTTCTCCATGACCATTCTGTGATCACACGAGTCTAGCACATTCTTATTTTGTGTATTCTACAGAACGTTGCAATAAGAATAGTGGACATTGTTTTGATTGATTTATCGTTTGTTGTTTGTCTTTAGAATTGCTTGGTGACTGCTCGTTTCTGAACACTTGCTTTCATATGGACACCTGTAAGGTACACAGGCTTTAACGTTTGTGGACAGATTTACCAAGTATTGAGTTTATACTAATGTATGAAGTTCTCTTTTAGTACGTGCATTACGAAGTTGATACCCGTGGCATGGAAGAACATGATGCTAAAAAGTTAGATTCCTCGAAAACGGCGACGAAAGTGAGGACTTTAAAATCTTCAAGACACTTGCTTAATATTATGCTTAAAATGATAAGTAGTACAAAAGAACATTTTCTAGAGTTGTCCTCCCGGTAAAACCATAGCCTGAACGAGATCAGTAAAACCGAATCGGTTTTCGTATTCACCTGGTGTTATACCATTGTCCGAGTCTTCAAGGACTCTTCACTTTTATAGGTTGCTAATATTTTTACAGGTTACTAAGACCTTTACAGTTGAAAATAACTTTATGCTGGTTGATAATAATATTACCGGTAGCTAATATTTTTACCGGTTGAAAATAATTCTATGCCGCTTGATAATATTTTTATCCGTTGATAACACACTGATTCTAAAATACTGTCGCCAGAGTCTAGCATGTTCTCGTTTTCGTTTTTCAGTCCGCAGATGTTATTAACTCGAAAAAGATCACAATGACACCGGCCCAGGTACCTTTTGATGTTTGCAGTATTTATAAACCTTTGATATTCATACTGATGAGATGGAGATCCTCGCTTCCTTAAAATTCCTTAAATTTTCACAGTCATAGTACATACCTGTCCAATACAGCCATAATTCCTGATGTAGCGGTGTAGCAAAATTTATTAGACCTGTATTCTTTATAGTGTGTATGCGTCTTTTATCGCGAGAACTTGCAAGAACTTAATTGGTTCTTTTCGTTCTGTTCTGTGAGACGAAATGTCTCACCAAATCTAACTTTACGCAGAAGTTTTGGAAAACGGATTTTCTGTAGTATGATGTCCAACTGTGGTTTATTCTTTTGACAGTGGATTCAATGTGACGTCCGTTATCTCGACTTTGACGTGCTCGGCAAATTTAGCGTTGTAATGGCGGATCCGCCGTGGGATATTCACATGGAGGTAAGAAAGATTGTTCTTATTTGTGTTTTAAATGATATGAATGGATGATGAATACTCTTTGTGTGTTGGAGTAGTGCGTTGATGACGTGTCTGTCTGTGACGTCATGATGATATTGAATGGCGGTAAATGTGCCGGGGGCGTTGGAACCTAATTAGAAGACTAAGTGAGAAATGTCCATTCCGCAGTTTTCTTTCATCATTTAATTAAAGTTACGACGCCCTTGAAAGTCTTTTACCTGAAGTTCCACTGCGGCCTAAACGCGAACGGGTATGTTCTCCTTATTACGTGGAAATACCTTTTTCAGTACCTTGAGTGTTCCACTTATCGAGCTGTAATGAAATTTATATTATTGTATGACTGTTGTCGGAATTTACGTATAGAATTTTCTATAAAACTGATCACGTGTTTGTTGACTGTGCACTCAGCAGAAGGTCAATTGGCTTTTTTGCGTGATCAAGGTGCTGTTAATATAAATGTGCACCGTGGACTGCCTTACCGTCTGTTTTTTGAAGTTTAACCTTTCCCTAATCTCTTTCGTTCGTGTAGCTTCCTTATGGTACAATGAGTGACCACGAAATGAAAGCTTTGCCTGTGGCCAAACTGACTGATAACGGTTATATCTTTTTGTGGGTGACTGGAAGGTGAGTTAACTGCACGTGTTATCTGGTTATAATCAAGTATCATTGGTTACTGGACATTCTAGTGCACGTGTTAAATGTTCTATTTCATTGGTTTGTTCCTTTCCATTGTTTTATTAGAGCTATCGAACTTGGTCGCGAGTGTTTACAGATCTGGGGGTAAGATGTTTTCGTTGTCGCTTAGTAGAGGTTTACTAACAATGTTTTCTTTTTCTCGCGTTATCTCTATTTCTATTTTGTGTGTGTTTTGAGAGGTTTTGAGAGTTTCGTTTTCGAGACTGTGAACGTGTGTTCTTAGTAAGACGTTTCTGCCAATTGATAAACTACATGAATATGTGTTCTGCGCTCTTACAGATCGGTGTAAAAGGTAGACTGGACCCGCAGTTGCGATCATGTTTGTGCCAATTGTATTTATTCGGACCTTCCTCGTTTCTGTGTGTTTTGTTGTTTCGCTAGTTACATTTCTCAGTAATTAATTAGTAGTAATAATTTCCAATGCTACAGTGGGGAAATTATGTGCAATTAAAACCTTTAAAACGACGCCATACTTGTTGTCTAAACCGAGTTGTCTAAACCAAGTTGTCTAAACCAAGTTGTCTAAACCATGTTGTCTAAACCAAGTTGTCTAAACCAAAAACCACAGTGTTTAAGCAGAAATTCAGCATAGGTCTATTGTTTTTACTGCCACACTTATTCCATGCTGGAGAAGTGCATTCCATGTTGGTCATATCTAATGGCTGTTCCATTAAGTAGACACTCTAAAATAGAATAACAAAAACTATGTAGGTCTAGTCTTGAATATGAATAGAAATTATATGAAATTTAGATGTGAACGCTATATGCACCATGTTCAACTATTCCCACGTAAAGTAAGATAACAAAATGTCTGGGTCACTAGTCAAATTCTTAGAATGAGTGGGTCAGGTTCTTATGGATTGCCCTTTCATTTACTGTTTCTTGGAATATTAATTGGATTTTGTCCTAGAGAACAAACATTGTACTTTCTTGATACAGTGGAACCTCTATTAACGGTCAACTCCATACATCGGTCACCTCCTGATAAGCGGCCAGAAAAGAAAGCCCCTGCCGAATTTATTGTCAAACTCTTATAAAAAAACCTCCATACATCGGTCACCTCCTATCAACGGCCAAACGGCCACTTTCTATTGTCCCAATGTCTAATTTTACCTCTATTAACGGTCAAAAAAAATCTTTATGCAAGCAAATGAAAGGAAAAATATCTTATTTATAATAATTATTTACAAAAATTCAAGCAGCTTCATCTATTGTAGATGATTTGAACTTCAAAACATTAGGTGATGCTGACTTAGTAAGTACTTTGAATCTTGTCACACAAGGACTTGAAGCACTTAGGCTCAATAATGTTTCACACAAAAAGTAACAGTTTATTTCAGTAAAAAGTTGTAACATGATTGTAGATTGTACTGATAAGATACGTGTATTTACTTGTGTTTATTTTGATCATGAATCATTCTTTATGCCCCTCCTATCTCTCCCGACCAGCCTTTTGGATAAAAAGGTACATTCACATAAAACCTCCATACATCGGTCACCTCTAATGCAACGGCCACTAAGCTGGGTCCCCCAAAGTGGCCGCTATTAGAGGTTCTACTGTATAAGCAAGGAGATCGAACTCAAAATTTGTCAGTTTGTTATCGTTGTTTGGTGTTATGAAGCGCTTTATTCTTATGAAGCGCTTTATTATTCAATATACAAAGTATCTGCTTGGTTATAGCTACCAAAGATGTGATGAATTGATCTGGGTGAAAACAAACCAACTTCAGAGGCTGATTCGAACTGGGAGGACTGGGCACTGGATTAACCATGGCAAGGAGCATTGCATCGTGAGTGAAACCTTCATGTAAAACCGTCATGTAAATCCTTCATAGAAATTCTTTATAAAGCTCCTTATGCTCGGAATAACATCTGCGTTGTGACGTCGTGACGTTGTGACGGCTAAGAAGACCGAGTGTGACGGCCTTTGTTAATGATTACATGTTTTTGAAATGTATATATAAGAATGTTGTGAATGTGTTCTTTGTAAGGGTTCTCTGCCAATCAATAAACTAAACGAGCTTATGTTCTGCGCTCTTACAGATCGGTGTAAAAGGTAGACCAGACCCGCAGTTGTTCAACAGAGGCTTAGACTGTGATGTTTTGGTTTCGGAAGTAAGTGTATCCTGACTATTCCGATTTTTCCCCGATTGTCTATGTGAATGAAGTCGGCGATAGCTAGATAATATTTTCTGATTTTTAGGTCCGAGACACTAGTCACAAGCCAGATGAGGTGTACGGTCTGATAGAGAGGCTAGCTCCAGGGCAGCGGAAAGTTGGTACGTAATAAGTCATGATCTAAGGAAAGTTGCGTTAGTCACACTATGGGAATTTGCTTCCAGACATCTCACCAAGATTTCTCCTCTGAGAAACTCGAAAGGATTTTCAGCCAAGCATTTCATAGTATCGTTGGAACAGTTAGTCGCTTGCTGCTCTTGATGCCCAGGGAGTTTATGAACCTTGAAATATGACTAAAAATTTTTGCCCTTTGGAAAACAACAAAAAAAAATAATTGTAGAAGAACCTGTCACTGATTATGAAGCATTCAAGCATAAAAAGTAACTTCCTCTTCAAGATGTGGTCGTATTGCATCAAGTCAGAGACAGCACTCCAGGCTAGAAGGGCCTATCCAATTTCCGGACTAAACTTCTTGGCTATGCTGAGTTTGAACTCGCCATTTGGTCTAAGATAAAGTTTGGTTGTTATTTTCGTGGAAGAATTTGCACGCCAACCTCGAACCCAGGGTCTCTTACCTTCTCGTATGTCGAAAAGGCAAAAGGCAAAAGGTTCGAGGTTGTTGGCTATGTTGAGTTCGGATTTTCTGTTTTGAAAAGGATGTCTGGGCTTAATTCGGACCAAATTTTGAAAGTGCTTGATTATCAAAATGCAAAGCGTTTCTTGTTTTGAAGCATTTAAAGACGACTTTCCACTTATAGGAAACTTTCCGCGGACAGGAACGGACAGGAAGAATTTCCACACATTTTATGAGAATGGAAAATTTTCTTTTCTTTCATTTTAAATTTTGATTGATACAACTTGTTTTTTTGTTGTGAGAAGGTGAACATTTGCTGCTACGAAACCGTATAAAAGTGTTGTTCAAATTGTTTTTGCTAAAACTGCCAATAAAAGTGTTTTGTTGTTGATGATTTTGCTGTCTCAATACAGCCAGCATACGTTCATTTTGAGAAGTATCAAGTGTTTAGCTGAGTTTTAAGCATTGGCATGACTATCGTCTTTCTACTTTAAAAGGATAACAGTTGCTTTCCATTTTTTTTATCTTGTTCTTTAAAAAATATCTAATCACAAATTCTTCTTGGTCAGAAAGACGATAGTTTGTAGATGATGTCGTGTAAAAAAAAAAAAAAATCGTGAAAAATAACGAGATTTGATTGGCTAGTCTAAATATTTTCCATGTTTATTTCGAGGAAAGAACAGGAAAAGTTGAACTCGATTCAACTTTCTACGGAACGGAAAATTTTTCGAGCACGTGCTGTGAACATTGTTTGTGCGCATGCTCATTAACTTTTCTTGTCTGTTCCATTCCTGTCCGCGGAAAATTTTCTATAAGTGGAAAGTCGTCTTAAGATGGTAAAGTTTTCACTTTTCTTTTAGAATTGTTTGGAAGGATGCATAACGTCCAACCCAACTGGTATATGTGTATATTTTAGTAAAATAAATAGCCTGGATGTAGTTGTAGCATTTTATATTACTAACAAATTCATTGGCTCCTATTACGTTATAGGGTAACCCTTGGCAACCAGTTATCCGGCGTCAATCTAGTCGAGCCTGATGTTGCTAGGCGATTTCAAGAAAAGTATCCGACCGGAGTTTCAATCGGGAAACCGAAACCCAAAACCATTCCGACTGTAATCGATGTAACGCCACAACAAGGCGGTGCGGATATCCCCAGTAGTAGTTGATGAGGGGCGGAAGGGCGTTGGATTGCCAGATACATTGCTGTTGTGATGGTGGGTATCTATGTGTAACCGCCCGAAAATAGGGCGCACTGAGACGGAGAAAGAAGAACGTAAGAGATTGCTACAATTCATGACCTTTAGACGTGGTTGGGCGACGGGGTAATAAGGCTGTGTTACATTGTGTGTAAATTCAGTTTTTCGAATTAGCTCGACTGAGAAACATTAACATTCACATCACGGTGTAACATGTACATGAATAATTTCACGGTCAACATTGACATAACTTATTAATTTTGTTACATGCTGTTGTTGTTGTTGTTGTTGTTTTTTCAGTTTTTAATAAATATGTACAGGAATGTGGAATAGAACGATATGATAAAATACCTTTTTAGATAATGGTGATTCCCTTCGTGATGATTCCTTCATGGTGATTCCTTCATGTATTCTATTCTTTTCATATTTTAATATGCTTTTTTGTTCACATGATGACACCTCCATGGTGATTCCTTCGTGGTGATACCTTCATGTATTCTATTCTCCCTGACAACATTTTTTTTATATGCTTTTTTGTACACGCTCTGCTCAGCCGTAATAACACATAACGTTTCTTAAAATTAAAACTTAAATTTATGCTTATTGAACTGCATAAAAACAAAAACCACAATAACGAACAATTGTGTTATCAGATCCTCTGACAAGCTGGGATGAAGGAAACAGACTAAATTGTCGTTTGTTTATGTGCAGGCTAAGAAACACGTTAGCCGCAGTCTTTGTTTATACAATGCCGGGTCTAGCCGAAATTTGATTGGTTTAAAGCCGATATGGAGGGAAACAATATAAAACAGAATTGCCAGTAAAATTGCAGTTCTTTCTTAGAAAACACTCTTCTCCACCCCGCTTACTTGTCTGCTATATGCTTATATGTTGTAGTATTTGTTTGTTCGGGCCTTTATCCTTCAAAATATGACTATCTATGGAAAAGCTCTATCATTAAATCATTAAAGCCGGATCACTTCGTGATAGACTGTTTGCGGACAGTGTGTTGCGACCTTTACCGTTGAATGACTTATGGCACGTATGGGACAATATGACATATTTATATTTGCACAATCTCTATTGATGAAAAAGCCCTGGGTATGAACTTATCAAATAAGATTTGTTTGCTCATGTGACCACAGATGCGCAGGAAGTCTCCAATTTCTCCTGACATTCGGAAATATTTCACAATTTCATCAGGACCACCATATTTGAAAACCACATTTAGAGTGCAATTGTTTTTGCATGTGTGGGAGCTATTGACCGAAGTTCAAAGTTTATTCGGACTTGCTCGAATCATGATTTGTCCGAAATTGAAAAATATGACTTTTTGCTACGGAACGGATGTTTTTCTACGATTGTGTTTCTGGCCAATGTGACAAGTGCCTTACAACTGCGCAGTGACGTTTTAGGCTAGGTTTCCACTAAGCAAACATAACTCGCTATTTCAAAAGCAACATTAGGAAATAACCCTTTTGTCATTATTCGGGCTGTTGAATTTTCGTACCCGCCGACCACAAAATAATCATTTTGTTTTTTGCTGTAGATTTGTCTATATTAAAATATATCACCACTCAAAGCTGTTTTTCTTAGTCTGAGTAAGACTAGCAATATTTAAATATATAGTTACATAAATTTTCCTTCTAATGCCTTGTTCTTTCAACCGAAAATTAAGATGCTTTGAAGGATTTATATACCATAATAATACACTCTCTTGTTCGGAAAAATTGTTAGCCCTCATTAGCTGTCCATTTATATTCTACAGTGTTCCGCTCTTCATCGCTGGTGTATGAAAAAAAAAAAAAACTTGCCGAAATGAGTTACTGCGAATTTTACTTCTTATGAAAACACCACGTTGGAGAGTGTTTAAATTATTGATGATTTAATATTTTGTTAGTTGTATTTCTCAAGTTGCAAGAGAAAAAAAAACATTTGCATTTATTACAAGTTCAAGTGGAATATTCAGGCTTTCTTAGAATTTTGTGAGCAAAGTTTTTTTATGTTGTTTCAAACATTTTATTTGGAATTTACTTTTTTATGAGAGATTCTTGGACATTGATGGATGCAGCAATGTATTTTTGTGGAGGGGGCATGAGTGTTGTTGAGTACAATGAAGATAGCTAGTGAATGTATCTTTTTTTTAAGCGAAGCAGAGCAATGAACATTATCCCATTGTTTTTTCTGCTGACGTTTGGTTACCTTGCTTGTTGTCTATGTCTCTTCTTTTGTCAATATCTTATATAAATGTTAGAAATTAACGCCTAACTCGCTCACTCACTCGATGAATCAACTCGAAATTTTTCATTGCCACTCGAATTTCTGATCCAAGAACATCCTGCAAAAGATTATATAATTTTTATTGATTGATTGATTGATTGCTTTACTGATTGTCTTGGTCATTTATAATTTTAGGTATAAACATGCTTTGCGAATTTACTGTCCTCAGCGACTCGATCATTTTGACTTGGTTATTAACAAGCATACTCGGTCTAGCGTTAGTAATGTCACTTTCGTCTCCAGTCTTTTATTTTTTCTACTGGCCATCAAATGTTACGTTTGCAAAGTGGAGATACAAATCCAACCCGAAATTTCCAACTCCTGAGAAGGTACGTGACGAAATTTTGACGACTTGTAAAGGGATTATTTGCGCAACAATATGTCCAACATTGGCCCTCGTTCTCCTGCAGCGAGGTTATGGTAAAGCATACTGTGGATGGAACGGTCATTCCCTTCTTTATCACGTGATCACCTTTGTGTTAATCATCGCAGTCACGGACCTATATGAGTTCCTTTATCACCGACTGGGTCACATCAACTTTCGGTTTTGGAGCCAACACAAACACCATCACGTCTTTTACAATCCGTCGCCGTTTGCCGTCGTCGCCGACCCAGGTTTCGACCAGCTCATGCGTTCTTTACCACTATTGGTCATTCCCATGTTGGCGCCAGTCAATATGGATATGCTGTTTTTGGAATATGGGTTTTTCTTTTATGCATATGGCGTTTATCTACACTCTGGTTACGAAGTGGAAGGGATTAGCGCCCACAATGGGTATATTAACACCTCTTTTCAACATTACTGCCATCACGCCAAGAGTTTGATGAACGCACCGTATCATTGTGGATTTTACGTGAAGCTGTGGGATCGTTTATTCGATTGTTGTTATCCCGACGAAAAATGCTTCTGTGCTGAGTGCTCACGAAAGAAAGGTGAGCGCACCGTGGAGGAGTACAACAAAATTGTCGTTCCGGATTACTCTGTTTTGCTGACGTCGCAGTTTTGGTTGCAAATGTTTCGCTATAAGAAAATGAATTAGGCGAACATGCGGTGAGGATGATGGGGATAATTAATTTAGAAGCTTTTTATGCAACTTCGAACCCAGGGTTCTTCACACCTTTTTCCTCAGATCAAAAACCAAGGGCCAAAAACCCTGGGTTTGAGATAATTTTGATAAATTTTAACTGCAGTAGACTCAATCTTTAGATATGATGATGGAAATTGTCAAAAACCTTTTAGTGCTTTTTTTTCACTACGTCTAAATTTCAACGCCCAATATTGACCTTGAA
This sequence comes from Turritopsis dohrnii, assembly GCA_027922465.2. NCBI lineage: Eukaryota > Metazoa > Cnidaria > Hydrozoa > Anthoathecata > Oceaniidae > Turritopsis > Turritopsis dohrnii. The sequence goes on from BQMF02000012.1 coordinate 1,907,985, forward strand.
GATGACCTTTTAGGTGTAACTAGATCTATGAGTATGGCCTCCTAAATACACCGTCATAAAAACTTTGAGAAAAGAAAACGCCTGGACAACACGAAGGTAGTGTGGCGTAACATCACCCTCGTACCCAGGGTTTCTTGTCTTTCCGTATATCATAACGGAAAGATTTGAAAGGTTTGAAAGAAAATGAAACCCAGTGAGCAAAATCGTCAAAATGTTACTACGACGAAGAGCATTTTCATTGAAATTGTGTGTAGGTTTCTATAGAATTGCACTCCTTCACAGTGGTTTTTAGCTAATGTGCCGACTGGGAAGGTTTGCATGGCACAGTATGAAAATGAAGGAACGATAAAGAATGCGCGTGATTTATAACCCGCTTCTTTTGGTCAAATTCACACTAGGTAACTGAAGAACGTGTAAAGCTTGGTTCCCACTGGGCGATGAAAACCAATTTTATCGCCAAATTGGCGATAAATCAAAATTTGTTGCCGAAATTTATTATCGCCAATTTTTGAGGCGATAGAAAATTATCGTATTATGAAATCAAAATCAAAATGCGACAATTTTCTATCGCCACATTCTGGCGATAACTAAGAATGAATGACATTTGGGAAGAAGAAAATTCATGACAATAGAATTAGATTTGAATAAACATCCGAATACCGTTGTAAAAACTGATCGGAGTTTGTACCGGTTTGTACGTGAAGATGGCGCCTTTCAAAAAAAATCACGAAAGCCTATCAGAAGTTGTAATCCTTGCTTGCATAATAAGCAGGACAGAGAATATAAAAAAGAAGATGTAAAACAAAGGGCGTGAAGAGATAAACTGCCAGGGAGTTACAACTTGAAAATGGAAAAACAGCCAAGCCAGCTAATGGAATAATTTAAATTAAAGAAATTACTCGGCTGTGTGGTAATGCGGCCGTGGTTTTTACTTTTGGTTTTGTTGGCGCCTTCTGCAACGGCGAACAGCCAATGTCAAAGATCCAAGTAGAAGAGCACGACGTCCGTATGTCATCGTTTGTTTATATGGAAGAATTTTGATTTGGTGATAAAATTATTTTTGGTGAGAACAGGTTGGCAATAATTTTTGTCAAGGCCATCATGAATTTATCGCGCGATAAGAAAATATCACCTGAAAATTATCGTGACGATAGTGCCAATTTCCGTCGCCAGAAAACCACTGTAAATTAACTAGATATAGTATATTAGGTAACTTGGTGTTAATAAGAATGAAAGCAAAGAATAAAAAATATACTCGAAAAAAGATCGATAATAACCGAACTATAAATGCAAAGTTCTACAATAATAATCCGATTCAATAAACCGTCAAAGCCACTGACGGCGTTTTTAGATTAATAGAAACACGTCTTAATGACGGAAACTATAACGTCAACCAATGGATGAAGTCGCAGAGAAGACACTGCGTTAGAGTGCACTTCTATTGAAATATCTTGTATATTTGTATGAAAAATGTACTCCACAGCAGTGATTTTCAATAAATTTGAAATCATCAAAAGCAAAAGTCCGTCCATAGATATAGACAATACAAAACGAGCTCGTATATCAAAACAAAGTGAAAACAAAAGTCGAGAATGAAAAAAAACAAGAGAAAGGAGGAAGACAAGCAGAAGGTGGTTGATAGCGTAAAGTTTTCGAAAGACGAAAACAAAAAGGGAGGAGGTGCTCATTTTGGAAACCATTACCATTCATTCAGTAAAAGCAATTTGGGAGAATATTAATGTTTTGGTCCAAATTTTTCGTGAGAGGTTTTAGGTCCAATTTTTCCCCTGATTGTTTGGTTTTTTGGTTTTTCTAATAGGAGTATAAAATTATCATTACTTTCCTTCGCCGTTTTTTGCAATTGGGCGCAAGAAAACATTTTAACCTACGTCATTTACAGTTTTGAATACGTTTTTAGTTAGCCTAAAATTAGACGCCAGAGTGGTGTCGCTCCACCGCCCATTAATAAGTTTTAGTACGCGTTCTTCCACTTCACAGATACAAATAGTGGTTCCGTTATTTTGGAAACGTCTATCATTTCGCGATCACAAGAAATGCTAGCGTCTTTTATTCAATTATATACCATCATTCCATGCTATAATTACTTGTGTGATTGAGAATATCAGTTTCGTTCGTCAAATGCTTTTATTTTTCCATCGAGTTATTTTTAAAGATCATGAACATCTTTATGTCAATAAAGATCTAATCACATCTTGGAAATTTAATAGCCAGGATGTCTCCGTAAGAATTTTGTCTGGAGGATAAGAAAATTGATCGTTAAGAAATCAATGAGTATTTTTCGATTTTCTCTTTTTCTACTTTTCCATTTCCTACAAACATTACATCACGAGAATGACCAAAAAATAAGAACTGTGTTTACTTAGTACTTTCATTCCACATGGGACAATTAAAATCTTTAAAACGAGGCTATACTTGTTTGCCTCGTCACAACAGGATGTTTAAACGGAAATTCGGAAAGAATTATTTTCGTTAACACATTTTAATATTACGCATCCAGTGTTTATTGATTTGTGATGTTGCATATTACACGATTACATACCTGAATTTGTTTACAGAATCACGCTTTTCTTTTATATTTTTCATAACGAAATCAACAAAAAATTATGATAACTATAGCGCGCTATTCACAAGACTAGTTCGAACGAATGCCAAATTGATAGAATAGAAATATGTAGTTTCACTTCACGAAATTTTTATCTTGAACAACCTCATATAAAAAAGCCCTGAGCACGAGGTTGTGATTTCATGTCTAAGCCTGAATGACAGCAGATTGTCAAGTTCGCTGGACAAGCATTCAATTTGTTTACGATGAGTTTTTCATAAACTCGAGATCCACTGAGCGTATTGTATATCATTCTCATATGAAAAATAACCACTTGATACGTTATGGAAAGCGAAACCGGTTTTTCTTGTGGAAAATCGGTGAAATCTGGAGTCTATAATCCATCAATGACATCACTTCAATTCTGTGGCTTGCAAACGAGGCTGCTTTTGTTTGGCTAGGGTTTTCGCATAACATTAATTGCAGAAAATTTTTTCCTCCTTTGTGTGGTCCTACGCGGCGGCTTTTTTCAACATTCAGTATTGTTAATTTTCGATATCTCTGTCACGTAAATGATCGAATTAACGCCCTGAATCATTTGTGGGTGTTTCATGGAGATCATTTTAAATTAGCGCCCTTTGTTTAAAAGATCGACCAAACTTAAAGTCTTTCAAAAAGAACTTGCTTAAGATAAACTTGCACCATTTGTGATAAGTTTCAAATCATCCCAACGCCATTCCAGCCGCCCTAACAAGCACTGTAAAGTTTACTTAACGAGCAACAAGGAGGAGTGAGTATCAACAAAGAGGAATATGAAAGTACTATTTAACGCCATTCCTTTCTGTGATGGCAGTGGGACTTCCTCTCTCTTCTCTTTTATTAAGCCGAAAATCAAGTTTCGCGTCAATAGGTTTTCTTCTGTTTTGACAGGAAGAGTATAAGAGTAGCTACTGGAACATCAACATATGTAAACATACTAAAGAATTTGTTTCGTTAAGAATGCTTTGCGAAGTCGCCATCTTCAGTGACTCGTTCATTTTGACTTGGTTATTAACAAGCGTGCTTGGTCTCGCCTCAACGATGACTCTTTCATTTTCTGTATTTTATTTTTTCTACTGGCCATCAAATGTCACGTTTGCAAAGTGGAGATACAAATCCAACCCGAAATTTCCGACTCCTGAGAAGGTACGTGACGAAATTCTGACGACCTGTAAAGGGATTATTTGCGCAACAATATGTCCAACATCGGCCCTCGTTCTCCTGCAGCGGGGTTATGGTAAAGCATACTGTGGATGGAACGGTCATTCCCTTCTTTATCACGTGATCACCTTTGTGTTTGTGGTGATAGTTTCAGATATTTACGCGTTCCTGTATCACTTATTAGGCCATGTCAGCTTTTGGTTTTGGGATCACCATGAACACCACCACGTCTTTTACAATCCGTCGCCGTTCGCCGTCGCCGCCGATCCGGCGTTTGACCAGTTTATGCACTCATTACCACTGTTGGTCATTCCCATGTTGGCGCCAGTAAATATGGATATGCTGTTTTTCGAATACAGTTGTTTTTTCTATGTGTTTGGGGTTTATCTGCACTCTGGTTACGAAGTGAAAGGGCTTAGCGCTCACAATAAGTATATTAACACTTCTTTTCAGCATTACTGCCATCACGCCAAGAGTTTGATGAACGCACCCTATCATTGTGGGTTTTTTCACAAGTTTTGGGATCGTTCATTCGATTGCTGTTATCCCGACGAAAAATGCTTTTGTGCTGAGTGCTCACGAAAGAAAGGTGAGCGCACCGTCGAGGAGTACAACAAAATTGTCGTTCCGGATTACTCTAAGATGTTGACGTCACAGTTTTGGATGCAAATCTTACATCCCATCGAAGCAAATAGATCGTGAGGGAATATGAAGGATTGAAAGATTATTTGATGCTACCTGCTTACAGTTTTTTATTTTTTTTAATGAAAATTTTGTTTTTACTTTTCTTTGAAGTTATGAAATACACGAAACTGATCTATTGGAAATCTTTTCTTTTCCTTACCTAAAATTTCTCAAACCTCGTCCCCAGGACTTCTTGTCTTGATGTACGCCTTTAAACTTGTAACTAGTGGTTGACTTACCGCCAAAGATACATATAGCATTGCTCTAATTCGCCCGAAGGCCAGTGTGCAGTCAGTCGATGATTGTTGATTGTTACAACATGATGACCAGGACTCGAGAACGTGGTGGTAGTAGCCCATTTTTAGATATTAATCAACTTGTTTGTAAAAATAGGCCTCGTCCTCTGGCCATTGGAAATTTGCTACTGTTGGGCATGGTGTGGTCAAAATCGACTGGTAGCCTTGTGTGCTTGTGGTTGAGTGCTCCGCTTCCTGTTGGAGAAGTCGCAGGTTCAATCCCCGACCAAGTCATCCCAGCGGCTGTAACAGTGTGAATCACTCCTCTCTGCTTAGCACTCAGCAAGAGAGTAGGAATGGTGACTGGTTGTCTAGTTGAGCGGCTCCTGTCATTACAGCTTCTCCGTAGCCCAAATGGGGACTTTAAATTCTGTAGTACTTCCTTCGCAGGGCCCTCATTGGTGATAACAGTACTTTTATAGAAACCGAAGAGGCTATCCTGAGTAAACATTCGTAAATAAATAAATAAATAAAGTTGCTTGGTAATCTTCATACTAAAAAAACAGCATAAGTGATAATGTCCACAACATGGGACATCCTGCCCCCATCTTGATTTGTAATTAGCGCTTTTCATAATTTGGTTAGAAATGAAAAATTTGGTCCTAATTTGGACTAAATTTTCTCCTTCATTTTGAAAAATTCTACATACAATGACCGTGCAGAGTTTGAATTTGAAATTCTTTTTTTCACAATTTGGTCAAGTAAGGGTAGTTAGGCCTAACTTGGCAGCAAAATTTCAATCATATTGTTTTAAATTTTTTGCAATGAGTACTTTGTTTTTCTTCAAGTCTTGAAAGGATCTTTTCCCAACGCCATTGTTAAAATGCAAAGCGCTTTTTGTTGTAAATTTTGTTTTGAAATGGCACGTCCTCAGTTGTTGAATGAATGTTGACAAGAAGAGAGACGCATTTGAGAGAATTTTCCTTCCGAGAGAATCTTTCACATTCCCGTGAACCGTCACTCCCCTCAAATATTCCAACTCCAAAATGGTAGCTTGCGTTGTGTATAGTTTTAAAAACCAGCTTTTGTATTGATTTTGCAGCAGTGAGGTGGAGTGGAGTGGAGTTGATGTAGACGAGTTAACACAAATTACAATCAACGTAATGTTGCTTTTTGATAGGAAATTTCTGTATAATGCGCATTTCAAAAAGCATTTTGTGTAAAAGGTGTATTATGATGGCGGAGAAGGATGTTGTTGGAAGTTAACTCTTTCACCACCATCATGCTTTTTTAAGAACCAATAAAAGTTGACGGCTGACTTATTTTTGTTCCTTTTCACCCTGTATTATTCTTATTTTGTTCTTAGCGTTTAGAACACAGTTTCAAATCCCACTCCATATTCCCATTAAATGCCAGCAAATTGTAGAAGAGAAAGCAGAAGTAGTTTATTTATTTTGTGTTTGCTTGATTGTGTGGGGTTATAGTGACAATAATAAAACAAGTTGTTTTATATTTATGAAAGCAGTATATATATACTTCATTTTGTTTGCTTCATTTTGCTTTTGTATATACCGTAAAACGGGGTGACTTGAAACAAAATTCGCCGTTTTTTGAAAAGATTTGCTCATAACTTTTAATCTAAGAAAGTAATTACTATGAAATTTTGAAAAAAGGTCCATTCATCTTTTGTCTTTCAGATAACGAAGTGTTCAAACTAATTGATGCATACCACCTCAAGTTATTGCTTCACAAAGTACACCTACTGAAATTTATCGTGCGGGGGTGACTTGAAACAGTGCTGTTTGCACAAAAATGTTGTTGTATAGAGCGCCAAAACAGAAAACGTGTGATCTACGATTACTTGCGTATAAAACATAAATTAAAATAATTTGTTATTGCCAGTTTCATTTTTATTAAGCGATGGAGAGTGTTAGTAAATTTTGAAAACTCAAAATTTCAGAATGGTAAAACATGGTAAAAAATAAGTTATCTGAAGCCATTAAAATCATTAAGCGTGTGATAACGTAATTGTTTCAGAAACAATATCGAAAGCAGGCAAGATGAATTTGAATTTATAGCTAGTTTACACGACTGTACTTACTTTAAAACTTATAAATTGAATTATGTATAATAAAATTCCTGTTTCAGAGTATCCAACTTTCTTTTTCGTGCTTCTCTTAGTTTAGGATATATTTACTTTACCATTTCAATAGAAATGTCACTTAGAAATTGATCCATCGTCTTTGTTTTTTCCACACAAGCGCTTCTTCATTTCATCCGGATTACGCGAATTTATTGCGCCATTGCATATGACATGTATATGGAGTATGAAACGGGGTCCATATATCAAAAAGGCAAGAAGAAGCCCTGGTAACGAGGTTAAGTATGAAATTGTAGAAGTAACAACATGCAGCCCGTCTATCGCCAATTTCACAATAAGTATGGTGTGCCCATAGCCTTGAACGGAGGATATAATTGCAGCACCGATTTGTTCAGAATTCTGATTAGTATTCAGTTATGGTACTTAGTAAAACGAGTCTATTGAGGTTCAATTCTTAGATTATTGACCCTTTCTATTATGGAACTTATAATAATTACCAAATGACTTATACCACCTTTGAAACTCCATCGGCTGAACTTTATCACACATCAATGATTCGATTACATCATAATTGATAAGAATATTTATGCAATAATCGAAGAGACAAAGTGTATCGAGTGAAAAAAAACGAATCATTTTAATGGGATATATCTCTTTCAATTTTAAACATTTTTCAATAAAATTTTGGAATTACGCCATTTGACCTTTCTATTTTACAAATATAAAAAAATATATATTTGGCGATATGCTGTATCGCCGTGACGAGCTATTTTACAGCATCACTGATTTTCGGCGCTTTTTTCATCTTCAGCTCCCGAAGAACTTCCTTGATTGAAAAACTTTTTCCATCGAATGTTGCGCTAGATAGTCTCCGAACGGAATCTGAAAAAAATTTGGAGTTTCATTCATTATTTCATGAGAAATAACGTTTTTTCGACGCTGTTTCAAGTCACCCCGGGTGTTTCAAGTCACCCCGCTTTACGGTATTTTGTGAATCTGCTCGACTATGATGCACTGTTTTGATATTTCAATTGTAATATATATATATTGTATGTAAGGCAGCCATCAATAATATGTTGCGTTCGGGTCCTGAATAGTAATATTTTCGAGTCGGTCGGTCGGTCGGTACTAATTTCTGTCAGGTTTTTCTAGAAAATAAATTCCCGATGTATCGAATCGGTACTTTTTTCAAGTAATGGGCTTGACAAATGGCGTACGTGCGTTCGTCACGAACGTTGAGTGATAAAAATTTCCCGTTAACCGTTAACCGCAAAAAAAACCCGACAATTTTACCGCTTCTCCGAGTCGGGTTTTTCGGAAAAAAGACAGTCGGTCGGTGGACCCGAACGCAACATATTATTGATGACCGCCTAAACATCACAAATATTTATAATATCTAAATTTTCTATTATAATGGCCATTTTGATAGGAAAGTGTACAGAACTATTGCAGGGTTTCAAATTACAGTTTAATGATCTACAGGTTTTTAAAGCCAAGGTTAACAGCCACCTTACTCTGTCTTTAGCTATAACTCTTCTTCCTTTTCTTATCTTGTAGCTCTCTGCCTAGTAGTGGCTTCGGCCACTAAATTAAATAAAATTAAATTAAATTAAATAATAAATAAGTAAAAATAATGATTTAAATTTCAAGAAGTAAGGACAATGTGTGCAGCCCCAAGTGTATATGGTAGTATGGTATGGTAGTAAAATGCACTGTTTCCTCAGTGATACTTCTCAATGTAGAAAAACTATATAATTCAAATTAACTAGATAGCAGGTCAGAATCGGCTAGTATAGGAGGGAAAGTTTTGTAAGCATGTTGGAAAATTTGTTGACAAGGGTATAACCAATTTGTTCAACTTGGAAGAGTCATGATGGACAATCTCTACTTCTTCCATTTGAACTAGTAGAATGTTTGTTGTTGTTAATCTTTTCATCATATATACAATCATAATGCAAAGAACTTTTTTAAAATTTTCCACTTCTCCAAAATATTCTGTATATAATACAAATTGGTTATCAATACTTTTCTGTAAAAGTAGATTATAAATTTTGGGAACAAGTTGTTTCTCATAGAAAAGGTAAATCTTTTCAAGTAACTAGCATCAAAAATTTGTACAGAAGGTTAAATAATTATTTGCAATTCTCTTGACAATTCTCAATTTTTAATAGAAATGTGAACAGCAACTTCAATTTTTTAATCTATCTCTCCGAATAAATTTTCAAAATCTTTAAAAAATAATCTTTAATTCAAAAAAAAGAGTTTAATCTATATTTGACATTCTCTGGAAATTCAATAACATACTAAAATAAGGAGTGTTTTCACATGCCTGACATTTCCTTGTATCTTTTTAAATTTCAATCAAACCACAGAAAATTACTCTTTTTCTTCTTTGTCTTCTCCTACCTTATCTTGCAGTATTTATATTGGTAAATGAAATAGATATTTTTACCCATTCAAAAGTTGCCCTCTTACGAATCTAATGGTTTGAAGAAAACTGAAAAAAAATTTCTGGCTAGTAAGCATGTGCACTCACACCGTTTTGACTCACTTAAAGAAATTTGTTGAAAGGACATCTTCATTACACCCACAACTCTTCTTTAGTCAATTCGAAATTCCCATCGATCTTGGAAATAGCCTGTGTGCACACTTACCGGTAGTTGCTGACATGACTAGAATGTTGATGGATATACGGTTATCAAAAGCAAAATTTTCTTTTTTGTTAGGACTGTTAGGAACATTCATAACTACAACAGTCGTTCTGTTTTTTATTAGACTTTCATTAACAATAATGTAAAATAAGAGGCAGTGCAACTAGGATATGAATTGAAATGGCATCAACTGCTTCTAACTCCAGTAAGGTAAGTGTCGGCTTTCAAATGATATTTTATTTTAGAATAAGGTTTTGTTATTTATGGTTCTATTTATGTAAGGGTATTTATTTGCTCATTACTATTTTAGGGAGGTTTTAGCCCAGGCCAAGAATGCATTGCTAGACATGATTTCAAAGGAAACAATTCTTCAGTATGTTGTTTTTTCCCCTGGTGTTTTTGTTTAGTTTTATCAAATTTTTGCAAGTTTTTTGGATATGTTTTTTTGTTTTTTTAGGATTTGCCTTTTATGAAAGGTGATTTACTGGAAATAGTCAAGAGCACACGGGTAAGCTCCTTTTGTTACAACTTTTAATGGGTTGCTCCCTGCAAGGCCGAAGCCACTACTGGGCAGAGAGCTACAAGTTGAGAAAAGGAAGTAGAGTTATAAAGACAGATGAGAAAGATGAGAAAAGGAAGAAGAGTTATGAAGACAGAGCAAGGTGGTGGTTAACCTTGGATTTAAAAGATTGCAGATCATTCTCAGTAGGAAAACAACTAAGAAGGAGAGAATTCCAGAGGCGAGCAGTCCAAGGGACTGATAACACTAGCCACTTGACTCAAAGATGATATCACCAATTTAAATCAATCAATTTAGTTATTTATCTATTTCAAATATTTATTTGCAAAGCACAGAATAGCTACATCAACATATATAAGATTCTGTTGAAAAATCAAAAAAAAAACTCCGATAGCGACCAATTCATTGAAAAAGTAAACAGATTAATGTTTATATTGAAAGTTACGTATAAGACAATACTGTTACTTATTTGAATTGAATTTTTAAAAAAAATCGAAAACAAAACATCTTTTACAGTTTCAAAAGTATCTGTAGTCATGACGAAGGGAATAAAATCTTGAAAGCTTGTCAAAAATGTAGTCTTTTTGTTTTCTTGTATTTATAAACACATTATATATAGTTATATACTGTGTATATGACTGAAGAGAGATAAATGTTCAAAACACAATTACACCAAGTCATTATTAAAAAATAAATATTTAATGTTCATTTAGGATCCAAACTGGTACCAGGCTCGGAAGATTGCAGATGGCAAAAGTGGTACGATACCAATCAGTCATGTTCAAGCAAGAAGGGGCCTGCATCTTCATGAAATGCCGTATGAATGTTTTCATTGAAAATTCACTGGGAAGGAGTACATTTCTGTAGAAATATAATTGCACTACTTCAACGAACATGCTCCTTGTTACAGTGACTTTTTGACGATTTTGTCCACTAAGACATGACAGTATTATAATAAGCTTGCTTCTTATTTAGATGGTTTTTTGGAAAAATCACCCGTGAGAAAGCGGAGCAGTTACTGATGCAGAATTGTGAACCTGGCCTTTTCCTTGTACGTGAGAGCACCAACTTCATTGGTGACTATACATTATGTGTTGTGAGGTAATTTCTTCATAGTTTACTCAATTTATTAATTCTTTCCCAGGATACAGTAGATCATGAGATCTTACTCTCTAAACTTGACTTCTATGGTATCCGGGGTATATCTCTTCAGGGATTTTTCCAAGCACTTTTGGTTACCACTGTTTTTCATGGAGAAGATTGAGTTTTACAGTCCAGGAAGCTCCGCAATTTTAGAAATTTCAATCTCCACAAACAGGCCTTGTCATGAGAGGCATGCGAAGGGAGTTGGAAACTAAGATGTTTTTTAATTTCATTGAATAACATGAAAACAAGTCCTACTGGTAACACTTTCGTTTTTATATTCTTTCGTAGTGTGAAGAAATGAATGTGTATAACAAAGGAAATTTCAAAATTACCTAAGCAATGGTGGTCGTTCTCCCTAGCAACGGGACATTTGGTGAATAATGGCCTAATTGCTCTCTCAGAACATGTTTTTAAATACTACGCATTAAAGAGCTAAAAAATTTTTAATTGACAATGAATGATTGAGTTTCTAAATTCAATTCAAGGTTGAGTTTCAACTACTGGTAAACGGTAGTTGGAAAGTTTTTTGGAAAATCCCTGCTCTTGACTGGTTTCGTTCTTTTCTTTCTAACCGCATGCAATCTGTTCCAATATCTGGCTTTAAATCTAAACTGAAACGTATCCTCCACGGTGTTCCTCAAGGCACTGTACTTGGACCTCTTTTGTTTCTGCTACTAATCAGCTGTATCACTTCTGGAGTTTTGAACGTCCCAGTAAGCAAATTTGTTGAAAAATCACTGCAAAGGAGTTCATTTCCATAGAAACATATGCAATGTTTCGATAAAAATGCTCTTTATCGCAGTGACTATTTGACAATTTTGTTTCCATCAATGGTCAGACTCACGCAAGTGTTCATTCTAACCACCAGGTCACCGGTAGAATTATCCACTAGCCACGATATTCTGCAAACTTGTCACAATCTTGTTATATTTAATGCCCTTTCGTATATCAGTTCGAGGATTAAGATACATAGAGCTTACAAAGCTTTAATCCTAACTGCTAACATGTTCATGCTTTCAATTCTTCGGAGTGTTTTCCTTTTCAACTTACCTTTTTTGTTGTTTGTTTTCTTAGTAGGTCCACATCAGTGCTTGACACTGAATATTTTTAATGTATATATTGTATTATTTATGATATATATATATTTCAGACCTTCTTTACCAAATAAATTTAATAAAAAAAAAAAATAATAATAATACCAGTTGTTCCTCTTGTTTTAGTGATGTTCGAAAAGTTGAGCATTATCGTGTTATAGCACGGAACAATCAACTCACTGTTGACGAAGAAGGTTATTTTCACACTCTTGTAGAGTTAGTCAAAGTAGGTTAAAGATCTTGAGTATTTTTAATATTCTGTTGTGTCTCGTTGTCTCGTCTTTATCAAAGTATCCTCTTATTTTTATTTTCTACATCAGCATTATGAGAAAGATGCAGACGGTTTATGCACCAGGTTGAAAAAGGCCTTAATGAAACAAAACAACATGTCAATATCCTCGAAAGTATTTCAAGAATCTTTTCAAAAAGGTATGACTTTTTAATTAAGAGTGCATTGCAATGGAGAGCATTTTTATTGAAATAGTGTGTATATTTCTATAGAAATGCACTCCATTGTAGTGATTTTTCAACAAATGTACCCATTTCTGATTACATGTATCACGCATAATAAAATTTATTATTATGACCGATTTTGCTTACTAATTTTGCTTAAAAGTTTTGTTTTGACTTGTTCTGAATATTTGCTGCAACGTTAATATATCACTGTTCATCTATTTAAAATAAAAAGACATCCATACTTAATATCTGGTGTCTTTGTTATTTAGATGGCTGGGCTGTTCCAATTAATGATATTGTGTTTGAAGAGAAGATTGGAATGGGGGAATTTGGCGGTAAAAACACCTTTAATATTTCCACAAGGAAATTCAATTGGCAACACATGGGCAGACGTTCTTGCAGTGCTCATTCATTCACTTCCCTCATTCACTCCCCGATGACATATTTAAGAATGTCTTACTTAAGCAAACTATTCTGAGGATACGGGAAAATCAAATGACTTTGTCCTAATAAACGAATAATAATAATTAATAAACAAAACAGGCCTGTCTTAAAGTCATTTTATGTCTTATGTTTGGTTGGTGATTTTTCGTGAGAGTAGGGATTTTTAGTTTCGTAACACAGTATGTACTGACCATTGCAGAGCAATATATGACCTATTATCTATTTTATGTGGAATTTTTCATTACCAGAGGTTTATCGTGGAAGGTATCAAAGGCAACTAGTAGCTATTAAAACACTTAAAGACGATACCATTGCTGCGCAGTCCTTCCTAGCGGAAGCCTCGGTTATGACGTAAGTTATCTTTTTCAGATTTTCAGTGAAAAAGTCACTGCAATGAAGAGTATTTCACTGAAGCCAGTGCATATCTATAGAAATGCGTTCCTTCGCAGTAATTTTTCGACAAATTATTCAACTTGATAGGCAACCAAAACATGGATCTTGTTTCAAAATAAAAACGTAAAGGAATGGTTGAACACTTAAGCTACTTTAGTACTGATGTTGACTTTTTAATTAAGCGACTTAAGTTCTGGCTCGAAGTTGCTTATAGAAAACAAATGCATATTGTAGTTTATTCCACAATACACTATAATTTCGGTAGTCATACCATTTGAAATCGACAAGAAGAAATACCCCAGCAAGTTTCTAGAAGCAAGTTATGACAAAATGTTAAATTTTTATTTCAGTACTCTTCATCACAAGAATCTTGTAGATCTTATTGGTATCAGTTTTCGAAATAACGATATTATAATACTTACTGAATTTTGTACAAAGGTAAATTGTTTAGTATGTTGGTTTGTTATTTTTGTTGTTGTTGTTGTTGTTGCTGTTAATATTATTTTTGTTGTCATTGTACAGGGTGCATTGGTGGATTACCTGAGGTCTAGGGGTAGAGCTGTTATAACACAACAGGAGCAGTTAGGTTTTGCCAGGTGATTCATACAAGTTTAATTGTGTTTTTTATGCTATGTTGTCTCTAAATACCATATACCTTTCTGGAATTCAAGTTTATGTCATGTTAATTTGCCTGTATGGGACTCATTTTTGTGGGTGTCATTTACATGCACTGGGGAGTTGGCATGCAACCCTTTTTGATAATATTAAATTTTGGAGAGATGTGACCTTATCACATGCCATGTTGTCCTTTTGTCTGACATTTTTCAAGAGACTGGAGATGAAGTTGAGATGCTAATTTCTGGTTTTTCTATAGGGATGTATGCTGCGGTATGTGTTATTTGGAAGAGAAGAAGATTGTACACAGGTGAGATGTTGCACTGCCTAAATGGAATTTCCACAACTTCCAACCGAAAGCTCCCCAGTAAATTAAGGGAACTGTAAATTACTGGTCTGTAAAATAAGGGAACTAACTGTAAATTATTGGTCTGTAAAATAAAAGAACTGTAAGTTATTGGTCTGTAAAATAAAAGAACTGTAAGTTATTGGTCTGTAAAATAAAAGAACTGTAAATTATTGGTCTGTAGCAGTTTCTTCAGTTGTGTTTCTTATTTTGACTGCAATCCTCAACCAGTGGAATCGTTGAATTGTCCCTGTGAAGGAGTACATTTTTCTGCAAATATAAACACTATTTCGATGAAAATAGTCTCCGTCGCAGTGACCTTTTGTAACTTTAACTGTAACCTGAAAGCCACATTTTCATCATCACCGTACGTAAGCTATATCAACTCGAAACTCAGCCTAAATTCCATCAACTGAACTATCAAAATTCTATTATCCAATGTTTTGACTTCGTGTAGGGATCTAGCTGCTAGAAACGTTCTCCTTTCCGAAGAATTATGTGCCAAGGTTTGTTTTCTCCGTTTCGTGTGTCGTTTACATGCTGTCTTTCATGTGAAAACACACATCCTGAATGTGAGATATGACTACGGATATCATGTAAGCAGACCGTTGGGAGCGATACTGCGCACGTTCCAAATTTGCGAGCATGCGCTAGCCTCATTGTTTAATTCCATGTCACGTGATGTTGTATTTGCATTGTTTGCTTTGTGTGTCGAAGAAAGGAAACGAGAGGATAATGGATAATCCGAAGTTGAGCATAGCATTTTTGTTGTAGGTATCGGATTTCGGATTGGCTAAGGACGTCGAACAACAGATGGAGACTGGGAAATACCCGGTCAAGTGGACAGCTCCAGAGGCCATAAAACATTCGGTAAGATAAGTTTTATATGATGGCATTTTTGGTGCATATCCCGCGTTTTTAGTCCATAACTCGCGTTTTGAGTATGCTTGGCGTTGTAGTTCTTTTGAGTAAGTTTATAGTGAAAACCTTACATATTTTGTCTGGGCAGTGAGGTCACGTTCAAGATATGTCTCGTCCTGTCAAACATTATCAGCGGTGTTTCCGTTCAAACATCCACTTTGTTTTTAGAAATTTTCAACGCAATCAGACGTTTGGAGTTTCGGAGTGTTGCTGTGGGAAATATTTTCTTTTGGTCGAAATCCTTATCCGCGTGTTGTAAGTTGTTATTCTTATTCATTCAATTTCTTTTTTGTCTTGATTACATTCGTGACGGGCAATATCTCGATAAAATGAAGACTTGAATTTCTATGTGAACCTCAGATATTTATATTGGCCACTTCGAAATGTCACTGGGACGAAGAAGTGCATTTCGTGTATATTTCTGTAGAAATGCACTCCTTCTCTGTGGTTGTTTTCAATCCTATTTATCTTGCAGCCTCTAAACGAAGTTTTGGACAAAGTGCTAAATAATTATCGAATGGAGATACCTGATAAATGTCCCCAAACAGTCTACAAACTTATGTTGGAATGCTGGAATAAAGAGCCAAAACATAGACCGACCTTTAGTGACATCCTAAAAAAATTACCAGAGAGGGTGATGAAATTTCCAGACAGAGAGACAAACTTATAATTAGTTTCTGTCGTCTGTTATCAATTTTTTTATTTTCACGTTTAATATTTTAATTTCTGGGAATTAGCTGATGAAAAGATAATGTTGGATTTCCTCCAAATGGAATTTTTGTTTTGTTTTTTTGTTGTTTTTTTTTGTGAGATAAAGTCTATGCTGTCATTTTTCAGCTTTGAAACAAATATTCTCATATAATTTTTAGGTAAAATCTTGTATGATGTTAACCATCTTTAAAAAATCTACATAGCTCTAGCAAACACTTTTATCAGAGGGCTGATCGAAATGTTTGTGATTGGCTAAATTTTACACAAAACCAGCCAATGGGTTTCTCTTATTTTATTTGATGTTTTTTAATAGGTTTTGTTTACACCGCCCTTTCTCTTTTCTTATTTCGTTCTCGTTTTCAACATTCGAATTCTATTGTTACTTTCACCAATCATATTGTTTAATTATGGAGTTTCCATGGTATCAACTCTCCCAGTCACGTTTCTAATATATTATTTCGATTAAATTTTTCCAGATACTCTTTATTGCTTGATATATATGTAAGTCCTGCTATTTTGATTGGAGAAGTTATACTTTCGAATTTGCTGTCAATCAAAAGTTCTCCAATCAGATTATAGGTCGAATGCGTTGCTTTATTTCATTGGCTATTCCTTTTGTTCAGAATTCTATGTTTTTCTTTGTGTTTTTTTCTTTTGCAAGTTCGGATATCGCGTCATAATTTTAATATGGTTGTAACTAGATTTTTTTTATCAAAACTATTTTTCTAGTAAACAGACATCGGCTTTCTAAATTTTATGAAACTGTAAAATGTGTTCCCGAAAAAATTTATTCCACTATGCAAGAATGATACAATGACACTGTGATTTGCGAGATTTCCTGTAGACTGCTATAGCCTTGGGTTTTCACAATTTCTTCCCAAATTAATTTCCATATTCTGAAGTTACATCTTACGGCGCATAACCCACTACAACATTCGACATATCATACAGGCATATATAATTTCAAAACAGATTAAGTTAGAACCTGGTGATTCACGTTAGGCTGGAAACGATTTGAAGAGAACCTTCCTTGATTAACAGGCACGTTCCAACCAATTAAACCGAGTCTAAAGATATAAAATCGTTTCCTACTCTCCCAAATTCACAGAGAGAACAAACGTAAATCACCATGTCTGATAAAATTCGGTTACCGTAAACTTTGATAGTCTGAAACGGTTATATTTGATTGAGAATATGTTAAATCTTATCCGAATATTTACATTTCAAGTTTGCTCAAAACATTTAAAAGCTACCACCTTCCAAGTCTACGCTTTACATAGCAATCGATTTCAATACACCAGTACTTT
Organism: Turritopsis dohrnii; assembly: GCA_027922465.2. Taxonomy (NCBI): domain Eukaryota; kingdom Metazoa; phylum Cnidaria; class Hydrozoa; order Anthoathecata; family Oceaniidae; genus Turritopsis; species Turritopsis dohrnii. Next base: position 1,925,373 of record BQMF02000012.1, read on the forward strand.
TTTTATATTTTAGACTCGTGAATTATATTAAAACATTGGTCACATATGTTACAAGCTTTATGATCCTTCACATGTTGCTCAATGGCCGCTTGAAAACTATGTGCTAAGTTCGTGTTATCATCGGTCACGTCACTTTTGCACTTTTTGAAATATGCTAACGTCACTATCAAGTCGGATTCTAGCTGTTGGATTTTCGATTCAGTGTTTGAAGGACTTGAAGGGTGTGGCTTCACTTGCAAAAACTAAACAAAAATGATGAACCATTAATAAAAAATTCTAGGTGAATACAAGACAAGGGTGTTTCAAAACAACATCAAGCCAATGGATAAATATATTGTGTTCACTGCAATGAAGTATTTTTTAGGTTTTTACTAATACATTTAATTATCCCGCTTTGAAATAATACCTGCGGTCAATAGTATGTATTAAGCATTAAATTTTACCATCCGCGAAAAAAATTATTTTGATCAACAACGAAATTAAATTCCCGCGAAAATTTCTTCCCTTAAAGGCAATTAAACAACTTTCTCTGAAAAATCTCAAGAGTGCGATCAAAATATAAGTCATGTGATTCACAGTTAACTCACAAGAGGAAGCTTAACAGGGTAAGTTCAACCATACCTGTCTACCTGTCTGTATCAATTTGTATATTGCGGTATGTTCGAACATGATTTTCATACTTGTGAACTCATGTAACAGGTCACTGAGATCAACGCTCGTGAGGACGAAAACATCACATGTTGTGTTCGCTTGCACTGTAAACAACTGACGAGTTTTTGTAAGTAAACCGATATCTATAAGCACAAAGTTTGTGTATCTCTTACGCCCTTGTACGCCACTTACGCCCTGTTTTACCCTGAAATTTTGCTCGAACAAGTAATAAAACTTACCACCAAAATATCCGCCTTGCGCCACAGTTTGTACAAACTCCCCTCGTATGGTAAGTTCAACATTGCCCTTGCGCATAAAGTACATGGCGTCACTCACACTCCCTTCCGATATGATGACGTCACCACTCATGTACACTTCGTAGGTTAACTTATTCAGAAGACTGGATACGAAAGTGGTCGACGATGTTCTCAAGAATGGAATACTCTTAACTAAATCACGGCACGTGTGGTTGACTATTTCCTACAGAGAAAAGGTTAGATTTCAACAGATAGTTCCGGAGTTTTAGTTTAAACTGTGTCCATATGAACCAGTCAGTAGTACTGGTCTCGATATTACTGCTGGGAGTTTGAATAATCGAGATCATTAAGTAAGCAATAAAATGACACGTTCAGCAAAACAATGGACAACATGAAAAGGAGGCTGATGAAACTGTTATGAGCAGTGAACCATTATATGAATCTCGATTTCGTTATCCTAATTTAAAATGGTTGTCGGATGATTCAGAAAACATCAATATAGGTCATTTCTATTATAACATACATCTCTAAGTGGTGGCGAAATTTCCGACAGAATTTGATCTTCATCAAAAAATCGACCTTGATGATATTTTCGTTCGAAATAATTGAGGACTTTTTTCTTGGTTGCGTCAGGCAAACTTCGGTAACTCATGTATTCGTCAATTTGTTTCACCTGGATAACAGAGACCAATTAAACATTAGAAGAATAATCTCTCAGTCGGTTGCCGGTATTTAAGAATATGGTAATGAAACTGATTGTGATTTTTATTTTCTACCCATAATGCAACCAACACTTTCAGAACTCCTGGATAAAGAAAAGTTTTCCAAAACAAACCATCTATTATTTTTTTTACCTTCTGCTGATAGGTACTTTTCGACGAATCATGTTGAATTATAAACGCCATTGAATGAGCAATAAATAGCGCGTAAAATGTTGCGCCCGTTACCATGCTGAAGATAGTGATTACCGCCTCCGACAATAAAATAGGTATGAACCGCCCATATCCAATGCAAAGCATGTGAGAGAGGGTTTTGAATAACGCCCAGCCGTACTGAACGTACCATTTTTCGTTCTGAAATTTCAAGAAAAGCAATTGTTAAACTACAAGACTGGTCTTTCCTCTTCAGTAAAAAATGTACATGTGAACGCCTGCATTATTACGCCAAAGGCGTGAGGCATGATTCTTACCTCAAGATTGCATAACCTCACCCAACAGTCCGCAGGAAAATCTTGGAGCATGGGAACAAGGAAATGGAGACAACCATTCCAATGCGCCACAAGTAGCATCATACTTATCAACTTGATATAACGCATAAACGTTGTAGTTAGACAGTATACCTAAGCAGCGAAGTAACTCAAAGTTACATGGCGCTTTCACCAGATTAAGACATTGCAGTAAGGCAACCCTTGTATCTATTCTTTAAACAGACGCCACTGTCCTAGAAACACCGCCCCGCCCAAGCACGTCACTTTTCTCTCACATGTGCTGTTCATGTCATCTTAAGTGAATATGTATCAACGATTTGTTTTCTTTGTAATATGGGCGTTACCATATTTATCACGGAGATGCTGCACCCTACACGGCCACTCAAATGAGTTGACAATAAAAAAAAACATTCGGTTTTTCTTTTAAAAGAAAATTTTGTAATTACTATGTGGGGTTAACGTACTCTTTATAAATGTTGACACCAAGCTGCTATCACATGATCTTGACAAGCCTGTTACGATCAGCAAGGTCACAGGTTCAATTTCCGGCTGGGTCATTTTAAAGACTTGAAACAAATATCATACCCCATCTGCTAACGACTCATGAGGGTAAGCGGAGAAATTCAGAGATGGAAGTCGTGGTCACACCTACCGTAAGGTAGCAATTGCAATTGGAGATAAGAATTTCTCTCTTATCTAAACCCTAACCCTAACCACAGTCGATCAAATTTCTTAGGTGATGCCAGAAAGCACCTGGCAAAGATCTAAATTCTCTCTACCCTTTGAAAACATGGCCTATGACGCATCTTACCTCTTCGTACTGTGCGATGCCTCTAATTATCCTTGATAACCTGAGTAATTTCAGAAGATTCAACAGCTTGGCAACTTTCAGAAATTTCAGTGCCCTTGATGCACCTTTTAAACCCAATGAGAGATTTTCCGTATTACCAGACACCAACAGTATGATGTAGTGGAAAGGAAGTGAGCTGACTAAGTCCAAGCCGAACCATGTCTTCAGATAACTGAAAAGTCAAAGGAGAAAAAGTTTGGGGTTTATCGAGCGCATTCTTGCGTGTTGCTTTGAAAGAAAAAACATTACAAGTCGAAATGTTACGCAATTGCGAAATGGCGTATCAACAGTCATACTAAATTATCTGTCACGCTTGCTCAATCGGAGCAATGTTTATGAGGGCGCTATTGTGGTTACGTTTGTCCACATAACATCTAATAAAACTCTTTTTTCTCGCAGAGAATTTTCTTTTTTCAGTGAGCAAAATAGTCAAAATGTCACTACGATGGAAAGCCTTTTCATCGAAATTGCGTGCACATCTGTATGCCTTTATAGGAATGTACTCCTTCGGGGTGGCTATCAATTGTTATGAAACAGGCACTAGAACCTGCACTTTTTCATTTCATTCATTTCATTGGCGCTCTTAAGATGGAGCGACTTGAATTAGTCTGTTCATTGCAAAGTAAACGTAACGAACCGAAACGAAACGAGAAAAGAACATGTGCATACTGTATTGCAATCTTTTTCTGGTCCAATTCAAATTCGTTCGGTTCCTCACTACTCCGATATCCCGTTCGGAAATTCAGGATTATATCGATGATGCACAGGAAATCCGAACAGATGTGAAAAGCCAGCCATTCTCTTTCGTAACTTTCCGTAAAAAATGCAATATCCAACGGCAAGATGAACATGTTGAGAACTAGCATTGCCATGACGACAAGATCCCAGTATTGTCTAGAAGAAATGGATTTGAATTTTCAACTGTGTGAACATTTAAAAAATATTATGAATGAGGTTTAAGAGCTTGTGTCATTTTACAGGCTACACGTTTTTTTTAAAGAACCTAGGGTTCACGGTTTCTCAACTGTTTTTAATTAGCAATTCGAATATAGTTTTCGAAAGTTTTAATTCGTATCAATCAGTTTTAAGCGGCCCTTTTCAATAAATGTGCCCTATAAAAGATGATGAAGAGACGCCCACTTTGAGACTTTTTCCGAGTTAACCCTTTCCGAGTTCCAAACCTGTATGACAAGCTGTTTTAAACCAAAACCGTTGTTCGAAATTTCTGTATTACTTGCTGTGCTTGTGCTAAACTGCATGGACACATGAGATCTGAACAGCTTACCCAAAACAGTTTTAGTGTATTACTTTGTCAAATTAGAATGAAAACGCCCCTAATTCTATACATTTCATGCATATTTTCCATACCTGAGTTTGCTACATGGGTGGATTATGTATCCCGAATTTCTCCAGCGTTCTCTTTCGAACTCTATTGCTCGTTTGCTGCCGAATAGCTTAATATTGACTGGAGTGTGACCTGGGCAAAAAAGCCTTTGAATTAAATCACCGGATGTTAACCCGTGCCCAGCCTTCCCTCTTGCATTATTGTTTCTCCGAGGGAATAAAATGGATTCCAAGAAATCGCCTCGTAGATGCATGGGATCGTTTTCCACATCTTTTTTCGTTTTTCGTACATTTTTGCATTTTCTTCCATCTGCTTGACTGGCAACGACTTCGTGATCTTTGCAGCTGCAGTTGTGTTTCGAAATTGTTGAATTTCCCGTATATATATTTGATTTAATTGACTCGTCATAGTCACAACTACTTTGGAAAACAAGCCCTTCAGTTTTGGAATCATTAATTACTTCCATTCTCCACTTCCGCGAGTTATGATTAACCGTTCGGCTCTGTCTGAAACGTTTAGCAAACTTTCTCATCCAATTCCCTAAAGCCTGTAACATGATTTATAGAAGGCATTTTAATTATCAACGTTGACAATCTGAAGACATTAAGATTGACGTAATACAATTTGACGTCAGATATCAACAAGGACAGTTGTTTAGTGAGTAAGGTGGAGATGACACCTCGCCGATCTTCTCACGATCGCCCAAAAACTTAATTTTATTTCAATGACGGACGTGGGTAATGCGACGCCAAGAGACCCGCCGGAGAATTCGTCTAGTAATCAGCAAATTTCCAAATCATACAATGGTCCACCGTTTTTAAACAAGATTCTGCCAGAAGTTCTTGTCCAAATTACGTCAACCACATCTGCATCTATTGAAAAACCAAATCATGGCGATGAGAATGGTCGCTTTAAAATCAAAGACTCTCCAACTTCAAACAATGAAACAATATTTCTAACTCCACAAGCGCATAACAGGCGAAAAAGTATAAACGTATTAGAATCAAACCTTCGAAGACACACAATACATAAAAAATTTCAATCATGGATGATACCAGCCGAAACTGCGGCAAACGTCAAAATGTTTGGTGGAAAACGAGCGGTGCAAGAAGAACAAAAAAGATCAAGACTTGCTGGCTGGGTAATTCATCCATGTAGCAGTCTAAGGTAAGGTGAAAACAAGAAAAACTTACAATCTTGGTATCCATACGTACCTTCTCATATGTGTTTTGATCTTTTTCTCAAAATCAAGAGTTTTTTGATCCGTCAAAACTACAGTTTTATATTTTCTAGAAATGCACCTGCGTCAACCTATTGTCAAAAGTATTTTCATGATACTGTTGAAGGAAAATATTTATCCATTCGTCTGAAAAACATATACCAGTTTCACAATTAAATAGCAGGATATTTTGTGAAATTTATCCATGTTTTGCCTCATCAACTATTCATGAATTATATTCTGAGACGCCAGATTTGAATTTTCCCAATAAACATTGCCTTAATAATTGCTTATCAATAGTTAATTTTATAATGTACGTTTTTAGGTACTATTGGGATCTAATCATAATGTTGGTCTTGATCGTAAATCTGGTGGTCCTACCACTCAATATAGCTTTTTTCACCGTCAATAGCATGTCATCTTGGATAATTTTCCACAGCATATCAGATGGTTTATTTTTGTTTGACATTATCTTAAATTTCCGGACTGGCTATCGAGAATCGAATGATGGATATCGTATTCTTTTTGTTCTGGATCCGAAACTTATTGCAAAAAGGTAAATCTTAGGCTTACATTAACTGTCAAGATGTTACAATCAGTTTTCGCCATCCTTTTAATCCATGTGAAAGTTACTGTACAATGTGTTTTTTCCTTCCTTTATTGGACCTAGATCCTTTCTTTGTTGGGGAGAATTATCAGTTCAATAAAATATGAAACAAGAAAACACATACCGCAATACAATTTATAAACTCGACTCAGTTCGTTCTGTTATAAACAATGTCGGATTCTACAGCATGTTTTGATTGAGATGAAGTTGAGTCATATTTTCCTCATAGATAAGCTAGCTCAGAAACTGTTTCTCAGCCGTTTTGTCGGAAATTTTAATGTTGCTTTATATCTTAAGAACCTTTAACGCAAATAAAAATTTATAATGGCAAGTAACCTGCTAGTATTGTTTACTATGGGCTAAGGACTAATTCTGAAAACTAGCAAATTGCAATAAATTTTTCGTGGTTATAAGAATTTTCCTACTTAAAGATAACGAACTGTCATACACGTAATTGGAAAACTGCAGTTATCGGTTTTCTACATGGAATCTCCACGAGACAGCCAATCACTTTTTTAGCCTCATTCGTTTACTATTTTGATATTTGTCAGCTGCTCGTTTCCAGACCCATCTGTTATTGTTGTAACTAGTATTCCGCGTTAAAGTTTTTTTACGGGTTTTAATTTATTGTTCTAAATGAGGGACACTTTACACTTTTAAAATCAGCACACCGCAGCCCGCAGTTCTTTAAGTAAAAGATCGTTATCTTTAATTGATTTTAATTAATCTTCTGCCTTTCTTTATAGATACGCGAAATCATGGCTTGCTTTGGACGTCATCAGTTCCTTTCCAATAGATAACATCCTTATTGCCATCAGTGGCAACAGCAACGACTTGAGTTTAGGCGTAAAGAGCGCTTCAAGAGCGTTCAAGTTCCTGAGACTTGCAAAATTCCTGAGCCTCCTGAAGCTTTTGCGATTATCTAGGGTCCTACGATACATCGCTAAGTTTGAAGAGGTGAGAATGTTGTCTCTGTTGGTGTTTTACCGGAGTGCAGGTTTTTCAGTTTGATTTGGTTTTTCATTATACACGTTTTTTTTACAAGCAACCAAGGTCAGACGTTAGTAGTAATGTTGCTTAATTTGTTGCTAAGCATTAATCGAAAAAATAAATATTTCCAGTCTTGAAAACCTACGTTTAAGTTGTTTTATTAAAGTATCTAAGTACAAAGTCTAGAACAATCAAATCATTACATAGAGCACACAACCATGACAATTTTAAGAAATGTGCTGTAGTTATGCTAGTGCCGCATCATTTCAAAATTTTGTTGCTAATTTATCTACGATCCTTGTAGTATTGTTGCTTAACTTTTTATTGTTGCTTATAAACTTGTTGCTTATAAGAAAAAAACGTTTATTTAACAAGAATTACTCTCCATTAGATTCCAAATACCTTTCATCCTCTGCCGTTCATCAACTTTAAACCACTATTGGGCTTGAAAAATATTTCAGAATTTTTACGAAACAAAATTTTGTGACTTTCCTATAAGAAGAACGAGGGAGTTTGAATTCTTATCTCTCCTTTTCCTTGATTTTCTTGAAAAACATAACCAGAAGAACCGTTAAAATAATCCCCGGTTCAATACAATATATATCATTAGCAGCATAGTATCGTGAAGAAGAAAATTGGTCCCACTGAACCCATCAACACAAAGGGACATTGAAAGGACTTATTGATTTTTGTCCCACTGAAGGAAAGATTAGCTTTCCTGAGTTTACTGTTGTCCTTGCTTTGTTTCAGTTCTACCATGTTACTGCGTCTGTTATGCGATACATCAAACTGGTCCTCATGATGTTGCTCGTAGCTCATTGGAATGGTTGTTTAGGCTTTCTCGTTCCCATGATGCAAGATTTCCCAGAACATTCTTGGGTGGCTTTGAACGAACTGCAGGTGAGACGATTATTACCATCAACGGGTCATTTTTATGAAATAATGTTCATCCAGCAAATTTTCACCTCAGTTGTTTGTGGTGGCAACAGTTGTGTTTTGAGATGGGATAAGCAAGTCTGAACTCTTATAAGGTCGTCAGATTAACGAGGCCTTGTTTGCTTAATATGAGAAGTTCAATCAATATCAGAATATCAATCCGTTAGATAAACCATGGAAGTATACGTGCGTCCATGGATAAACTGAAATACATCCTATAAAGATTTTGCCAAAAATTTTTTTAATTGGCTCAACAATAGTCTCGGTTTACGAGCATTTTTTATTATGTATGGAGATAGTGTAAATAGGGCTTAATATACTGTGTATTGAGATAGTGTAAACAGGGCTTAATTATTTATAGAATGCTCATTGGACAGAGCAATATGGATGGGCGTTATTTAAAGCCCTCTCTCACATGTTGTGTATTGGATACGGACGTTTCATCCCCATGCTGTTGTCCGAAGCATGCATCACAATCTTTAGCATGGTGACAGGCGCGACATTCTACGCCTTATTTATCGCCCATTCTATGGCGTATATACAGCAAAGCGATTCTGCTAGGCGGCTTTATCAGGAAAAGGTATGTTGACTGTATATTGCAGAAAAATATTGCATCGAAGTTTCAATGTAGTTGACAAGTGGATAAATGTACTTTTTAGTTCCAACAAATTGAGGAGTATATGTCATACAGAAACTTGCCAACAGCAACTAGGGAACGGATCACCGATTACTACGAACATAAGTACACACAAAAGCGATTGTTCGATGAAAACGAAATTTTGTCTGAGATTTCGAAACCAATCAGACAGGTATACCGGTTTATTTCACAAAATCTCACCTGATGTAATGTTAGATTCTCCCAACACGCAGACGTTAGCATTTGTGTTTTCGTGTTTTTTATTTGTTATAAGCTTTTGGGCCTCAACCCAGTTCCTGATAGATTTACTTTAATACTGAAGGATAAATTTTTCAAGAGCCTCCTGTCAAATAAAAAAAAATATATAAGTTTGAAGAAAAGCTCCTCCACAGTTTCTTATCAGTGGTTGGACACAATAATATAAAGCATGGCCTTACTTACTGTAATAAATAAGTTAGAATTGGAAGTCTTCTTTTGACGAAAAATGACACTTGTGTGATCCAGGGTGCAAATTCTTTCAACGTTTTCGTCGCCTCCGAAGAGTTGAGTCCTATATTTGTGGATAGATGGAATCGGATTATGGAGAATAGCCGCTATTCCTTAGCCTTTCATTTCTGCAGAAAAGGGTTTTATTCCATAATCCTCACATTAGGATATTTGTTTTATTTTTTCAGGACATCGTGAATCACAACTGTCGAGATCTCATCGAATCTGTACCATTTCTCAAAGAAGGGGGTTGTGAATTTATTAACTTGATCATTAGCAAACTATCTTTTGATGTTTACTTGCCTGGCGATGCGGTGATAAAAGAAGGAACGATCGGATACGAAATGTACTTTATTAGGCATGGCGTAGTAGATGTTATCCTTGAAGATCAGCTTGTTGCCACGCTGACGGAAGGGGACTACTTCGGAGGTAAGAAATGTTGCGTGGCTTATCTAACAATATGTCAGTAAACTTTATCGACATAGAAATGCGATAATCATTGTTGATGTTTTTTATCTTGTTTGGCGTTCCATTACTGATGTTTTTTATCTTGTTTAGCGTTTCATTGTTGATATTTTTATCTTGTTTAGCGTTTCATTACTGATGTTTTTTATCTTGTTTAGCGTTTCATTGTTGATATTTTTATCTTGTTTGGCGTTTCATTACTGATTTTCGTTTCAATCTGCAGTTTAACTATGTAATTGCTGCCGCATACTTTCGTTACCGGATTTCCTTGATCTCCTCCGCTGTTTCTTCCTAACTCTCTCTCCCCCTCTCACCCGTTGTTCCTCCTTGATCTCTTTGGTTTTTAACTGCTAAATGCTAAACTGCTAAATCAAGCCTTGTCAACATACCAATCCGGTTTTTGATTAAAATATATTCTTTAGAAATCACCATGTTGACGAACGCTCGTCGCGTGGCGAGTGTCAAAGCCGCCACAGTTTGTGATTTGTTCATGCTTAGCCGGGAAAACCTCTACTACGCTCTTGCAGAATTTCCCGAAATGAGATATCTCATGGAACACGTGGCGTTAGATAGACTGATCAAATTGAGACAAAAGGTAATGTTTAGCTTTACCAACCTCGTCTCCAAATTATTTATAAAGAGAAAATTCGTGGTTAGTCTATATATGATAGGAATTACGAAGAACTTCTAAATGCAAGTTGAAACGTATTTGTAGTTGTTGCAGTTTTGTCAGGTTCAATTCAATTCAGGTTCAATCGCATTGTTTGGAAACCCCAATTTTTGATTTTAGTACAGCATTTCAAAATTGACGGTGGCCAATATACAGTTAGTCTGCACAGACATACTTACATCTTTCTTATTTTGGACAATCCCATCATGCATTGCTCCCACCCCAATCCTTTTCCCATGCTGCATCATTACTTCTGTTCATTTTACACTTTAGTTCCCAGATTGCATTAACACAATGGACGCGGCGGAAGATCTTATAAATCGCCAAGGAAACCAAAAGTCTTCGAGTTCGTCTATCAATCCAAAATACAGCCTCATAAATGCGACCTCTTACAAATCAGTTGTCAATCAAACCACAAGTATATCAAACCAAATGGAAATTCCGAAAGTTGCCGTGGTAACAGATGATTGTGAAACAGGCTGTACTTGCGCACTCTGTACTAATGAGCATATTTTGACTTGAAAATAGTGATTTTAGTTTTTTTCTAACGTGTGGCTTTCGTTCATCCTTAAAACTGTTTCTATTGGTAGAAACGACTTGAGATACGCATGCGTAGATTCATATTTTTAGATTACGAAGATTTCGCTTACGCCAGTTTTCAATTTGAAATCGACATGTATACTTCCATGCAATCTCCGTTGCTAGGAAACTTACCAATTACCTATAGTCCCTTGTCTATTCACTTTTCTATGTACTATTCCATCAGCTGGTGCTTCAGTGAACCCGAAAGTATATTCAATTATTTGGAAGCATAAAGAAAAATAAAAGTGTTTTTTTTTTCCACTTGGCAAAAAGTGTCATTTTAGGGTATGATAAAGTATGTGCCTTTTAAAGGAATTTTTTAGTGTTTTAAAAGTAAAACAAGAGCCTCAAGGCACAGACACCATTGTAAATCTTAATTCAATGTATGCGTAATTTATATTATCGCCATCAGTCAGGGAATTCGTAACGAAACTATGGTTTATCAACCGAATATACTTTGAATGCAGTGATAACTAAAATGAGAGTGATTAAAGGGATTCTTGCGTCAAAAGTTTCGTGATGGTAGAACAAAGTTGTTTATGAAGCAGTTTTTGGAAATTCTATTACCTTGGGGTGATATTTCTATTTAAAAATCATCAAATTATGCAATGCATAATTATGATGTACATAATGAGATAGTATTTTGTTGATGCTTGTTACTTCTGAGTTAGTAAATACCACACTTCAATCAACTGTCAATCAACTCAGAGTGGAAGCTCTTACTCCTTTAGTAAATTATAAGGATGGCATACTAATCATATAAGTTATAAGAAGTGTTGGTTACTACCTAGTTAACACACGACGTCTGCACAACGTTGTTTTATGGTTATTCTAACGTCGTAACCAAAAGCGACCATTAACCGACGTCACGAAAACGTCAGGGTTGCGTTTATCCTTTTAAAATCATTCATTTACTTACAGTCAATTCTGATGTTCTTTCGATGTTACATTTTGTATTCCAGCATTCTGTATGCAATTTAGTTCGTAAGGTAATCATCTTGAAAACCATGAAAAATGTGTCTTCCTTTATCTATTCATTTGGATCAAAGGATAGAAGAATGCCTGAATGAATTAACATAATCCAAGATTAAGAAAGAAACGTAAAGCGATGGTTTGTGAACTGTACACTGAAAACATTTTAAAGCGATGTTTTAAAAAGCAACCAAAAGTTATATTCCTTTTTTTCTTTCATTTCGTCATTTCCTTCTTTTCCATCTTAACCTACTCGAAATGAAGTTAGCCATTTTGATAATAGTCAAATACATTAGCAAGGTGCCGTAGTGTAGTGGTTGTTGCGCCGTCATTAAATGTAGTAAATTTTCTACGACAAATGTAGTAACTCCGTTAAATGTAGTAAAAATCTCCGTCAAATTTAGTAAACACCTTTAAGTTTGGAATGAGCCATAATTAGGCCAAACACGTGAAGGTCTTCACCAGGTAACTTTTCAAGGGCTATCAGGTGGCTGCATAATTAAAACCAAAATCGTGCATGCGCAGTAAAAAAGACGCTAATATGAGCTGAATGAGCCGTAATTAGGAAAAACACATTAAGGTCTCCGCCAAGTAATCTTTCCAGTGCTATCAGGTGGCTGTGTAGTAATCCTGGAATTTGCGCATGCGCATTTACAGCATGTTAGCACACGTAAAATCAGTCATAATTAGGCAAAACACATGAACGTCTTCACCAGGTAACTTTTCAAAGGCTATCAGGTGGCCATATAACAAAACCAAAAATCGCGCATGCGCAGTAGAAATATGCTAGTATGAGGTAAATGAGCCACAATTAGGCAAAACACATCAAGGTTTTCATCATATAATATTCCAGGTGTTATGAAGTGACCATATAATAGATCCCAATTTCGCGCATGCGCAGTGAAAACATTTGGGTAGAATTATGACAAGAAAAGTAAAGTTCATGTCAATATACATGTATTTTCAGTACTGGTAACAAAACATAAGAAGTGTTTGTTTGAAGGTATCCTGAATTTAATTGACGTCGCACATACAAGGGTTTACTTCCTTCTCACAAACTAAGAGTCGGTTAAGAATGAAATACTTAATTAAAAGTGACAATATGCTAACTGCGTGCTTCACTAAAGGTTATAACTCCCTATGTCCCAGTTAAATCAATGAGTTCAGGATACCTTTAACATGAACAGAACAAGTACTTATTCAAAGAATTTCATAAAAAGACCCTATACAAATACAATTCAATGATTTTCAACGATGACAACCAAAGAAGTAAACAAATATTTGAGTTTTAAAATATCCTCCATTGAAAGATAACGAAGCATGTAGAATGATCTTATGCAAAATTGTCTGGTAGTATAAATTTACGGCCAAGCTATACTTTTAATTATATACCACCCATGTCCAGCAGCCAATAGAGTTATAAGCGCACTATTCCACTTCACACGCCTAACATTTTTTATTGGTCTTTGCGCACTTTTCAATAACGTCTGTAAGTGCAAAACTGCACCACTTACTCTGCCACATACATCGATGATTTTATTGACAGAGACAACTTGCTCATCCTTCTTAATGACGACTTCTGCGAAATGACTTGAGAAGTATAAGTTCATGTCAGGATTATCTGGAACTTCTTTATTTGAAAATAAATGTTAAGGAGAACTGACGTATGCTTTTAGATTTCTACCCAATGATGGAAAGCAATAGCCTGAATTTATATAGTTTTAAAAGTTACCTGGTTAAGACCTTCGAGCGTTTTAACTTAGTATGGCTCATTAACCTCATACAAGTATATTTCTACTGCGCATGAGCGATTTTTGGTTTTATTATGTGGCCACCAGCCTTTGAAAAGTTACCTGGTGAAGACGTTCATGTGCTTTGCCTAATTATGACTGATTTTACGTGTACTAACATGCTGTAAATGCGCATGCGCAAATGCCAGGATTACTACACAGCCACCTGATAGCACTGGAAAGATTACTTGGCGGAGACCTTAATGTGTTTTTCGTGTTTTTTGTCGTGGACTTTTACTACATTTAACGGAGTTACTACATTTGTCGTAGAAAATTTACTACATTTAATGGAGTTACTACATTTGACGGAGTTACTACATTTGACGGTGTAAAAGTGGCTATCACTCTCAGAATTCACGCGAGAGGTCAAGGTTCGATTCCCGCTGGTGACTTTTCATTTGTTGTCATTACCCTTCGTCGTTAATTTGACCATGTTACAACGTCCATGCAACGTTGTTTTCGTTTTTTTGACCGTTGTACAACGCCTGAACAACATCATTTTTGGTTAATTTTAATCGTTGTTTGGACCTCAAAATCCGACGTTGTTTTGCTGCTTCCATTTCGACCATTAAACGACCGTCATGCGACGATGGAATACGACGTCGAAACAACGTTGAAACAACGTCTTTGCGCTAACTGGGTACGTCATGAATATGCACTGTATATATAATTTAAATTTAACATCTAAAAAATGTGATATCTCGAGAACTAGAGACAATTATGTAATACTGAAAAGATACTTGTTAAAAAAACTTTATCATTTTGGACACAGGAATCCCTTTAAGGGATTAAAAAGGATATCTAACATAAAATAACGTAGGAAATCTAAGAAACACCTATACAAATTTTAATCTGTAGGATTAACAATAAGTCTGGAAAATAAATGATATTGTAACTTAGACTGTGACGACGGTTCATATGAGCGTCGGCCTAAAACAACAAAACTCTCCGCGGAAACCACGATGATTTTAAACACTATTTCCACTTACGTTACAATCGTGAATAAGTTTTTCTTTTGGTAAATAAAGGATTGAAAATTCCGATTTTCTTTCTCCGAGTTTAAAACCATTTGATGGTCATGAGTCATTTAAGTTTAAAGTTGGGAGCACGTAAGGATCGGAAAATTCTCAATGTGAATTCAACAGAATATTCCAAAGAGAATAAATTTTTGTCTAATAAAGCTGTGTTGCTGAGATTGTACATACGCTTTGCTACATTTGATCTCTATCTTTTAAGCAAAAAAATATCTGCTTTGGAGCAATATGTAATATGAGAATGTTTTTGACAGTTTTCAAATTTTGAATGTCGTTTGAACTTTTGTTATGTGGAATTTCGAAAAAATCGGTTTTTTGGAATTTTTAATCCTAGATGGCTCATTCTGATGATTCCGACTTTGTACTAAGTTTCATTCCATTTTGATAAAAAATAAGCATTTTATAAGTAAAAAGCTGATTTTCGAGTTTTTCAAATTGCCACTTTTTGCCAAGTTGAAAAGAAACACTGACGACTTATCCAAGAAGAACTACATCTCCAAGAATCTGCTACTGTAAAGTCTCTCTTATCTCCTTCATTTTTGTTATCTCCTTCATTTTTTGATATCTCCTTCATTTCTCTTATCTCCTCTATTGAAGTCCATAGGTTCGTTATGATGGTTGCACGAGATGTTCACATTCATGTTTCTGTAGATAGATTGGAATTTACCAGTTTAAAAGTAAACTTGTGACTATGTGAGGCAATAGCCAAAGGGCATAAAACGATAGCAATACTTGCCTCCAGAAACGCCCGTGTGAGGTTGCAAAACCAAAAAGTTCGTCAACGATAAATATGTTTTAAAATGATTAGTTAATGTTTTTAAAACTAGATTTTTAAAAATCAGATAGCTAACACACGATAAAGGTAATAAGAAGGCTTGAACTAATACGCATGCGTATTAAAAAGCATGTAGTTTCAAACATCAAAGTTTTTTCACTTACTAAAAGTAACTAAAAGATCCAATTTTATGTAAACTGTCAAAGTTGTCCGTAATCCCGAAGTGGCTCGGTTATATCTTCTTTGACCTAATCTCCCATGGTCTGTATTTTATGCGATGCGTTCAAAGTTCAATGTTTTTGTATTTTATTTCTATGGTAGTATGGTCTCTTTTAAATGCCAAAGCCTTGCTTTACTTTCGGGTTTTTTTGTGGTTTTTTAGCTGGCGAATGATAGAAACGCTGACGTAGTACAAACAACAGATGTAGAGTACTTACCAAGAATAAGTTGTTTTTGAACACAGCTGTCGTCATTACGAAGTTAATAAATTGAAGTTTCGTTTTTGAATAATTTCATTTCTTTGTTGCTGTTGTTTTTCGACGAGATGGATTTAGAAACAATAAAAAATGTCACTGATGTCGATGAAGAAATTTGTGAGTTATACTTGCGTATCAACAAAACATTTGTCGATATAGGATGTTGGTTCACGTATGCAGACATAAAGAAGGGTATGGAAATGAGAGAACACCTACAAAATCATAGGGTTGTGATGGGAAGTATTAGCGAAAGGAGCGGAACAGCTCGGTATTACAGTGAGCAGAAAATCAATGTCGAGCTTGACCAACAGTTTTGGCTTGGTGACATTCCTGCAGAGAAGAAACATCTCTTGGAAGCTTTAGATTCGTACCCAGGCTTCTTTAAACTGGTGTCAGGTAATGATATGTATTCGTGCTTATTTGATTACGTCAAGAATGGAGATAACTGGAAAGGAGCCATGGTTTATTCGAAATCGAAAGCGGAAGAATGCATGGCCATCTTTGATAAAGCGTTTAGAGCTGAGTCCGGATATGTGGATACGAATCTCATTAAAGATCTAATTGCTCATGCTTTAGTGGGCGGATTACCACCAGACAACTTCATCAACATTGGTCCTTCAGCGTGTGCAGAAATGGATATAAACGGTACTATACATTACAATTTTGAAAGATATATGAAAAAACAAAAAATCAATATGCCGATACACGAGTACGAGCCGATCTCACTTGAAGATGTGGTGCTAACAACTCCTTCACAGCCTTCACCACAAAATCCTGGTTTTGATATTTCTCAACTTCTTGATAAAATATTCCCACGTAATGGAAAAGTCATCAACACCGAGAAGTTGTCTGCTTTGCTGAGTCGAGCAAACGAAATCAATTATTTCCCGTTCATACAGTATATTTTTTCGGAAAGAAGAAATATCCCGTATTTTGCCGTCAAAGAACTCGGGTGTTTGTGGTTTGATAACGTTGTGAGTTTTCGTCTGCTTTTTTGGCCTGATATGATCAAGCCATGGTTTAATCGAAAAAGATATTGGCCGCCTGTTGACATCCTTGAGAATATCAGGGAAGAAGGACACTGCTTTATTGTTCCTAAAAGTCCGCACGACCATGACAACCATCAGGAGTGGAGAATTTCCTTCTCGAACATTGAAATGATTTTGTCAAAACAACAAAACCATTTCCAAAGAATGTGTTACTTTGTGGCAAAAATGATCTTATATGGAAGACTGAAACATTTAGAAACAGTTGATGAGCATGGTCGAACAGAAGAGATTAAAGGGGAAATTTCATCTTACTTTTTGAAGACAGCAATGTTTTTCTTGCTTGAGCGAACGCCCTCTGAAAAGTGGAGGAACGAAAGCATGGAAAGCTTAGTGAGTGTGGTCAAGGACTTATTTTCACATCTCTGCGAATGTTTGAAGGTTAAACAGATGAATAGCTTTTTCACAGACGAAATAAATTTGATGGACGGCATGTCAACGGAATTGCAAGTACGAGCAACGGAAGAAACTCAATACATTGTGGCCCAAATTGAAAGCACAGGAAGTGTTGACAGCATTTTGCCCCTTCACTGGAAGCAAAGATGCTCATGGCTGCAAAATATTCTGTGGATGGAGAAATTCTATCTCAACCTTCTGGAATGGGGAGATAGTCAGCGTCACCGGATGGGTGATTTGTTGGTTATGATTCAAAGTGTTGCAACACAAGAGCAACGCACTTCGCCAGGAATTGCTGACGACATAGATCTTGACTGAAATATAGAAATTCAACTTCTTAATTCAACGTTTCCCTTGATCTTCAAAAAATTAAGGTCGAATCTGCTTGAACATTAATGACTATATGTATTCATCGTTACAATGACATGGAATGTCTCTGGACAATTTCTTTTAAGACATTCAGATACGTGAATTTGTTATTTGATCGATTAATTCTTATGAAAATGGCTCCCCTTTTGTGTATCATTAGTTGGAAATATTTGCCTTACTTTTCATTTTGTCTTATCGGTCACTGCGAAGTAGTACATTTCTGTAGAAATATGCACATTATTTTATTGAAAATACACTTCGTCGCGGTGACAATGGCGATTTTGAAATACACGAGAGTGTTCATACCTGGCGATTACAACAATTTTTTTAATCGTCGCAATCGTCGTAATCGGCAGGTCTGAACCGGGCTTTATCAAGTCAAATAAGATATAACAAACGGTTGAATGTCATCTATAGTTTGAACCTTTTTATGTTGCTGTTTTTTTCTTCAAGCACTGGCAAGGAACGTGGTAAGAATATCCAATTATGTTGCTCAGAATATAATTCATTTAACAATTTCGGACCATCGAAACTTCATGCTATAAACCTTTCAAAATTTGTTTGAGTTTAACATTTGCCTCTTTCTTTCAAATATTTTGGTAAGAGTTTTCACAACAAGCTTTGAGCTTGTGTTTAGTTTATTACTCGATTATCAATTATTTTTCAATTTTTTGGATTAGCTTGAACTTTTCGCACTAACAGTTATAAACACCTATTTACACGAGGAAATTTCTAACCAACCAGGTTCTTGTTGTAAAATAGCTACACAGTTATGTTCGATTCAGAGTCATTTCCCGAATGAACGAGTATTCCAAAGTGACACAGTTTACTCAGTACTCATTAGGCTCAAAGTGGTTCCGAGAACGTTATAGTGTCTTGTTCTATACTGGCATATGTATATGCTTAAAAAGTTATCAATTTCGGCGGCCCTCACCATCATACAATCCATGAGCACTTTTTTAAAAGCAAAGCGGTTTGTTTTACAACATGATTGAAACTAGCACGAAATAATTGAATTGTTTTCTTAAAAAAGGAACTTACAAAAAGAAGAAATATTAATTCGTTTCTTCATTTTTATTAATGCAAATCTTTATTTAGCGGCTGTACGCCGCTATACACATCTAAAATCATGCAGAAAAAGTTCTAACTAGCATGTAGCTTTAGCTAAAAATGCCTCCGCCCTCAAGCATTCCAATTTGTACACACAGCAAGCTATACATTGTAAGCTATACAACGGAAACAAAAACAAAGAAAACTTTGTTACTGTTTATTATCTCTTGGTCCTATGTCACACTTGTACTGCCAGTAAATGTCGCAATCGCCAGTAAATGTCGCACAATTGCCAGTAAGTGTCGCAATTCAACAGTAAGTGTCGCAAAATCGCCAGTAAGTGTCACAACTAGAATTTTCATTTGTTTTAATTTTTTTAACAATATGGTAATGTTTTTCAAAATCAACAGCAAATGTCGCAAACTTACACAATGTGATTTTGATCATGTGGAGGGTATGAAAAGGAAAGACCTGTTGCTTAAATCAATCGGTCAGGACTCACTTTGGGAAGTATTAGCGAAAAAAGTAAAAGTAACTTGCTAAGTGACACATAATGTTGAAAATTATGGGTGTCTTATTTTTATATTTTGCAATCTCTGTGACATGTCGTGTACATCAGCGTACTCTGCGATGAGCAGTACGATATCTTGATCAGAATAATCAGTGTCGAGTTCAAAACAAGGATGGAGAAGATATTGGTTAGAAATTTGAAATTATAAAGTTGCGACATTTACTGTTGATTTTTAATTTTTTTGCGACATTTACTGTTGCGACACTTACTGGCGATTTTGCGACACTTACTGTTGAATTGCGACACTTACTGGCAATTTTGCGACATTTACTGCGTTTGCGACATTTACTGGCGATTGCGACATTTACTGGCAGTACAATACTGATGCTAATTTATACCTTTCAAAAATTGTAATTAAGGCTTAACAAGTAACATCAGAAAGTATTTGCTACAAACAAAAGAAACGTGTGAACTGAAACCATGGTTACGTATTTTATAATCAAAATAAGATAAACATTTGTTAAAGAAATTTTGTAAGAGCCAAAAGAAAGAAAAACAAGATGCCCTTACGGGCAGAAGGATTTCTGCAAAATCAGCTGAAAAAGGAAAAATGAAATACTATAACAACTTTCTTGAAACTTGAATGATTTTGAATCATTGAATGGTTGAATAATTTCTACAATATATTACATTCCTAATTACGTGCTCCTCAGGAAATTTGGAAAGCATAATTGGCACAATGCGAAACTATCTTATAATGTATATACTGCCAATAAACTGAATGATATATTTGTTAATACAAACTAATATCAACGATATATCAATCCTTTCAGATATCTTAATGAGTATGCTCGTAACTCAAAAACTCAAAACATTTTTCCAAGTACACATCAATTGTGGTTATGCAAAATACATTCATATAGACTAAAGAAAATTAGCATATATATATATATATATATAATATATAACTGAAATCAGACATTTCTGTTTTAGTTTGATTAACAATATGGCATGCACTTACATTCTTGATCTAAGTTGACATGTATGACCTGTTTAAAAATTTGTTTTGGAAATTTAGGGAAGGTTGAACATAACATTACGTTTCTGATTACATATGCACCTCAGGGCATTGCAAAATTGTTATTGACACTGCGAAACTTCATTTCATATATACACCACCGATAAACTTAATTACATCTGAATGACATAAAACATCCCTTCTTTTGGGGGTGCAGAACAAGATTAAGTTCATATTAAACTTTTCAGATATCACAGTGGTTACGTACCTAAATCATTTCCTTTAAACACTTGATATGTACTGCCAATCTTCTTAATTACGTACATAATTCATAATATTGCAAACACAAAAAGTAAACCAAAATTTTGATCATTAAAAATAAATACCTATGCTCTAAACTCACCACACACATTTTTATAACTGAAAGGAAAATCTTTTTTGTGTTACAAGATTTGCTGATGTAATGCATTTACAGGCAGTTGCTATTCTGATTAGGAAGCCATTCGTAATAAAGGACATTGGCAGTATAACTTAAAAACTGATCAAACATTAAGACATAAACATTAGCATCAAACATTAAAAGTGGTAGCTACAGAGTAGACACACACTTTTAATGATGGAGCTAAGGAGGACACTAAGCTGAGCTGTACGTATCCACAGCTTAAAAAGCCCACACATGAAACAAACAACCATCTTTTTTTAGAAACATCTCAGACATTTAATCTCAAGAACAAAGGCATACCTTTTTCGTTCTGTTTACAAAACATTAAAAACTTTTCCTTAGAAACGAATGATCATCATTGAATCATTTAATAAATAAATAATAAATAAATGCTAGAGATATCATTCTTCATCTTCAGTTATGGAAATGAGGATCTTCTTTACATTAAATCCATTTAATATACTGACTAAAGATACTTTCGTATCCTGTCGGTTCATTGTTGTGAGTTTCTTTGACTGAAATGCGTGGTTTTGGTTTCGTGTAAACATTCGCACGAGATTTCAAAAAACCGCTAGGTTTGGACAGTATGAAAAAAACGGAGAAAAACCAAAGCCGGTTTTAAGGTATTTCTTGCTTTCGCAGAAATCCAAAAACGTTTTCAAAAAAAAAAATTAAAGCGAAAAATCCATTAGAAATCTGCGTTTCATACTTTGATTCGAAACAAGAAATAGCCAAAGTTTACATAAAAATCAAGAAAAAAATAAAAGAAGGTTTTATTGATCATGATCACACCAGGTTTGGGGAAGGACAGAAAGAAGGAAAACACGAAGAACGACAATTCGTAGGCTTTCTTGCACACACAAAAATCCAATTAAAATCTTTTTAAGGCAAGATGTGCCAAAAATCAGTGCATTGAATAAAATTTATCGAACGAAAGATTATTTAGAGCTAAAACATATACAAAGTAAAATGTTGTTGGCAAAATTTCAGATTTCAAGCTGTACTTCAAAATCCTAGTCGTTCACTTCACTAAAACAACACAAAAGTAATATGAAAAATGTCTAAGCAATTTTAGCATACGAACTTCCTAAATAACATAGTATAATATAATAGTAAATTAGGAAAGAGATACGAAAAAACATCCCACTTACAGTACCATGCTTTGAAACGGGAAAAAAAGCAAAGTCAGCTAATTAATTATATTCCACCGTGTAACGTCAACACGAAAGTTGGAAGATGATGATGAAGAACAAAATCGGAACTCGTGAAACTACTATGCCTCCTCGCTCGCTTACGCTCGCTGCGGGGGCAAAAACAAACATGACGTCATTAACATCATTAACGTGCATAAACATGACCAGTCTCAAACAAAGTTAGGAGTGGGTTACACGTATCCAAAGTGAAAGTCAAACCGGCGTTTGAAATTTTTTTAGGTTACACGTATGTTTCACTTTACTTCACTTCGGGTATATTTCAATTCGCTTTCACTTCGGGTCAAAAGTTTATTTTGCAACTTGCAGCCAAGCAGCATGAGAAACATAAAAGATTTGTCTCAACTTATATTTTGTCTTTTAACGAGCTTAAGCAGTCAAGTCTTTTGATCTTATGTATATCGAGCATCTTAACCACCGCTTTGCTGTTATTACAACTTCAAGCACTTATAGCCTTAAAGATCGTCGAGCACCAAAGTCATTTTTGTCATCTTCAAAATGAAGCAATAATGCTCCTAGTTTCCAAATAGTAACGAAGTTAAAAATGGTTTATATTTGAAAAAAAAAAAAAAAAAACATAAGAAAATGCTTACAATTTTGTAATGTCAGACATTTTCAACACTTTCCAAAGGGTTGCGAAAATGACTTTCTCTTTAAAAACACGATATCATAAGATTACTTTTCACTTCAGTTTATGCACAAGTATTTTGGGATACACGTGTTTTTCACGCCGGCGTGAGATTTCACTTCTGTCTTTTTGACAGAAGTGAAATTAGACCGGCGTGAAATTTCACTTCACCTAGAACGTGTAAACAACATATGGAGTTTCTGAGGAGACCAAAGTGAGTTCACTTCACTTCATTTCGGGTTGCCGAAGTGAAATCGTACGTGTAACCACCCCCTTAATCTATGCACAAAAACATATAAACAAAGCACTTCAGTTCTTCTTTCCTTCTTTCTTTCTTTCACTTCATGTAATAGCCAAAAACTTGTATCTCGGCCAAGTGCAAAATTTCTGTAGCATGTAATGTGATTCGAATATATCTTGCAGGTGTATTTTCATAGCAGGAATTAATTATATAAACCAAAGACCCATCGTTAGGTATGTTATAACATACAATGGAGTCACCATCATTTAGGAGACGAGTGGTGATTTGAGCATTACGAAATCTGCTTCTAACTTCATCTCCTCTGTTATAAATTCTGATCCAAAGGATGTGAGAAACTGTTTGTAAATCAACTTCCCACCAAGGCCCTGATTGTTTTTGGGTATGCAGGAGGTTCATTAAACTTCCGTCATTTCCATTAGCAGCTACATTTAGATTATCGAAATTAGATGATTGCCATGCTGGCTTCTTTCGAGACAACTCTAGCAATCCTAGTTAAATAATGACAGAAATATCGGAAATAAGTGTGACTACAAAATCAGTATAGTAATGTGACTTAAAGTTTATTATATGACTGCATTTTATAAAATCCCAGTCGATCTCACATGGAGTTCAAACAATGTAACCATTTCAGACTGGAGTCCAGTTTTCCTTTCTCTTAAGCCTGGTGATCGATATTACGGCATTACGTGCTACAAAATAAAATCACCATTACGACAGAGTGTCTTATAATAATAATAATAATAATAATGGTGTATTTGCCTCTTCCAATTATTTACATTGGCTGTTCGTGCAGGAAATTAAAAGTACATAATAAACTGAAAAGACGATAAAAATAATTCTAAAATTGAATAACCTTGAGGTTAAAATGTTGAAATGGAGTAGGACGAGAAGACGTATAGCAGGGCTAAAGAAGCTATGAAAATTGGAAATTGAAAATAAACCGCTGACAAAACTGCATAAAGTCCAAAACCCATTAAACAAATTGTTTTGAATTAAGAGAAACGAACAATAGCTTTATCCATAAAATATTGCTTTGTTTTGGTCCTAAATGTGTTTTCTTTTTCTATTTCCCGTATATTTTTGGGTAATTCATTGAATATTTTAGCAGCTCTTGCGGTGAAGCTATTTTTATGTCCTTTTTCGGTAAATTTTGGTCCATCGTTGTTACAAGATCTCGGTAACCTTTTGCGCTCAAATTCCATTTTCAAGTATGATGGAAAGTCATTGTTGTTGACTGCTTGATGACATAGTATCGTAAGTCTCATTTCAATTCGCTCCTTTATAGGCAACCATCCGATTGAGAGTACATCCTTTGTACACGTGTAACGTTTGAGTACAAAAGCTGCTGCACAATTTTGTACTTTCTGAAGCCGTTTTAATTGATCAATGGTCAATGGGTGGAACACCGTATTGCAATAATCGACTTTAGAGAGTACAAGTGATTCAGCTAGTCGTTTACATAACTGCTTATTTGCAATGTTCTTTATTTTTATAGTCGAATAACAGGTTTTTGTTACTTCGGCAATGTGGGCGTCCCATTTTAATTGCTGTTGGAAGTTTACTCCTAGAATCTTGCTTGAATCAAATCTTTTTAGTATTGTGTTTTCGTCAAGACGTAACTCGTAGTCAGTATTGCGATGTCTGGATCTGTTGGTTGTAAAGATCATAAATTTCGTTTTGTCTGGGTTGAAAATGAGGTTATTATTTTTCGACCAGTTGTTTATACCATTGAGTGTTGTTTGAAGATCGTTTATGGTATCATGGATATTGTTTGGTTTGCAGTGTTTGTAAATGTCATATTGAGTACATGTACAGTTAGTGCAATTTTCTTTCATGTCACTGACATAAAAGTTAAAAAGAATGGGTCCGATTATTGATCCCTGTGGGACACCGAATGTTACTGGTTCACAAGATGAAAGTTTATCGTCAATCTGGACAAATTGGAATCTGCCGGTTAGGTAACTCCCGATCAATTTTAAGACTTGCTTTGATACATTTAACGAGTGGAGTTTTTCTATCAAAGTAGGGTAGTATACTGTATCGAAAGCTTTGCTGTAGTCAGTTAGTACTGCTATGGTAATTTCACCCTTATCTAAGTAGTTCAGAATGTCATCTCTCATTTTGATTATCAAAGTATTTGTGGAATGGCTTTTGCGAAATCCTGATTGTGTTGTTGAGTAAATGGACTTATCTTCAATATATCGGACCTGCTGTTTCATTATAAATCGGTCAAATACTTTTGATAATGTGGGAAGCAGTGAAATTGGACGGAAGTTTTTACTCTCCTTTGGTTCGTCAATTTTTGGAATGGGGCAAATTTTTACAATTTTCCATTGTTCTAGAAATACAGATTTGTCTATAAAATTGTTTATAATTTTAGTTAATGGCGATGCAAGATAGTCGGCAACTAACTTAATAACATTTATCGGTATATTATCTGGACCAGTGGAGCAGTCATTACGAATACTTTTTATTTCGTGTAAAACTTCTGTATAATTAACTTTGTGCAATGCGAATGGGTTTGTATTAGTTGAAGATGGTAATTGGTCAATCAGAATGTCGATATCTTCTTTAGATGTTGTTGGTTTGCCGGTCAAGTCCTTCGCTATATTCGTATAATACTTGTTCAGAGTATGTGGGTCGAAAGTTACTCTTTTATTACTTGGATTCAAAATCCTGTGAATGATGTTCCAAATCTCCTTAGGTCGTTCTGAGGAGAGAGCTTTGAGATAAAAGCTTCTTCTTCTGTCTTGTTTCTGCTTTCAACGCGTAAGTCGATTGGAAAGCAAGGAAATCATCGATGATTTGTCAAAAGAGCAATAACAAATATCCTGCAACTAATTTTTTCGTTGACATTATTGCCACTTTGTTTTCTTTATATACCCTCTCCATTGGTCTAGTACGATTGAGAAACATTTTGGTAGAGAAGTCAAACTAAACGCAATATCAACATGGCACCACACAGGGTTCCAGTACCAAGAACTCTTTTAATTATGACCCAAAATCAAGTACAGACTAGTTAAAAACAAACCTCGAAAAGTAGCTGACTGGCTACTGTCAAGAAATCTAACAACGTAGTACCCAGGAGGTCAAGTTATCAAACAAAGTACGATTAAGTTCAAGGTGTGTGACACTGCGATACAAGGTTAGTTGTAAATTTCTTGTCAATATCAGGCTATAGCCTAGCACCGATCTGCGACTATTGGCACTAATGCACGTTAAAAATACTAATAAAATAATCTTTTAATCAAATGGTTGCATAGTTAAACTTGAATTTTATAATGAGGGATTTACATTTGGTGATGCTGATTCTGATCATTTCTGATAAGATCCAGTTGGCTAAGTTTCTCAATGTTGTCAAGCCGGTAAGGGAATACACTCAGATTGCTGCTTTAAGACATGCTTTCTGTTTCAAATTGAGGATCTCTATCCTATTATGCCTTCGTCAAAGATGTTTAAAGATTTTGATTTATTTAAAAGCCTTGACCATGATGTTGACTTAAATGATAGAGGGTACCGTGTAAAGTTGTAATGCCAATAGCAGTAACCATATGCATGTGCATATACCAGGATTTAGTAATAACATTAATTCCATAACAACATGTCCCTGTAAAATGTTCTGAAATGGATGATGATGTCTCACAATTAAATAGTATTGCTACAAGAAATTTTTATTAAGACTCTGTGTTCCTATCTTGCTATTTTAGGCAGGTTTACAGTACGTCTAAATCAACATAGCAGTGTTTTCTATGCTATAAATAGAAGAACATCCACAAGGTTTGGAAAAAAAACGATTACAGTTCAAGAAAAAAAATTAGGCTTCAGTCTGATAAGATTAGTTTGTAAGAACTCAGTACTAGATCGTCCTTCCACGTTATTTTGTTTTGTAATTGTTTCCATATTCTTCATAAGACCAGAAATAAGTATTCTCTGTACCTTTGCACTATTTATGAACGCTACAATGAAAAACATTATATGACTGGTTAAAAAACAAGGAAGAGAAAAAACGTCGATGCCAGTATAAAAAACTGTTAATATGTGACTGGCATTCTTCCAACCTATCTTAATTTTTAACTAAAGATATTCAATAGATCTTACGTCTTGTTTTGATGATGGAATGCTTCAGAACTTTTCCCATCCACACACTTCCTACAGGTGACGCTGTCGTGTAGTCTCCAGTAAGAAAATTTTCATTACAAGATGAAAACCACCAACCAGCGTTATTTTGATTTTGTGAGCAGCTTCCCTCGTGTTCATCATTGTCAACATCATATGTAGAGAACTCCTTGCCATCAACACCATCGAATATCGACATTGTACTTTCATCCAATATATCTTGGACAGTTAAGCGATATTTCTCACTTTGCTTCCTACCATGAAATGAGCATATCTGGCAATGTAAAATATTTCATCATCAGTTAGTACTGTAACCTTTGCCTCACTACTAACACCACTTGTGAGTTGGTGAATATAATCATTTCCCAACCAATGTGTCCCATTTATACCACCAAAGCCATTTTCATATTCTGTCCAATTTTTATCAAAGGAAGGCGATGCACTGTTTCTTTGCATTAAGAGAGTCCAGCCTCCACCAGCATCATCCATATCACACCATACTTTATAACTGCTTGAACCAGTTGGTGAGATCTCATATATCCCGCTTTGGTTATATCCATCAGCCTTCATTGATAAACAATCAGTTCTTTTAACACTGTAAAACGTATTGTTTAATCGATCTACAAAACTACTGTTATGAAACGAATCAGTGTAAAGGTATTCAGTGAAAACTTCACACGAATAACCTATGGAAAGCTTTTGTATGTTAACTGCTGAGCAACTTCCATTTACCCAGCATTTGCGTAGACATTGTTCTTCTGTGAAAGTCCATGTTACTTCTGAAGAAAGTGATTGAAATGCTTTTCTATTATGCACTAAATGTAATACCTTTCCCAATGGGTAATCATCTAAAAGAGATTTATTCATTCAATAAGAACGCGAGGTAGTTTGACAAACAGTCAAATGTCCCATACTGAAGTACCTATGTCTATGTGGGGTTGATTATATGTAAAAAAATACACATCAAAGATTTTTTCATGTAACTGCTGTTGGCGGAAGCACCAGCCATTACGGATGGATGCCCAAGGACTAAAAACTACTGTTGCTTACTTTATTTAGCAGTCATTTTCTTATGAAGAACGCGTGGAGCTTCTTAAAGGGAAGGAAGATTTTGCCGTATTAGCACACGAGGAAAGGTTAGCCGATGATTGTTTTGATTAGTTATCAGAAAGGTCATATTGTTTATTTACTGAGAAGTAAATTGTTACATCAAAAAGAGATTTAAAGCAATTGGCAGCGATTAGTCGAAGAAGTGAAGTCTAAGTCTGTTTTTATTGTTTGTTTGCCTGTTATGCAAAAAGATTGATTTATACCACTTTTATTCGGCACAAATTTCTGCATAGGCGTGACGTCAGTTTTAAAACTTGTACGTTTTCGTAGTGTGAAAGATTTATCTGACTTATGAGGTCCATCAGTATCATCAGATATCGGGTAGTTTTGCATCTTGTGCATGCTGAAGCGATGATGATAGTCAAAAAGGAATCTCATATGGTAGGTGAATTTGTGTTCAACTTCTCTGTCAAATCTATTATGTTTAAGCTGTTTGTGGCTCACCTTAGCAATTTCAGCAAATTTTTAAATTTTCTTGTCCAAGATGATACCATATAATATTATGTGGATTTCTTGAAATTCCCCCTTGTTATTACACTTCCAAGATACTTTCGTCCATCAGTTGTAATGTTAATGCTAGATCCACGGAAGATCTGTACTCTTTCCTTGTAAAGTGTATCGTAAGAGTTATAACAGAACAGAGATTCATCCATCATTATGCGATTAAATCTTTTTATTACTCTTGATCTTTCAGGGAAATTTAAAAGGTCTGCCTGTTAGCAGGCAGCATGCTTTTGTTGGCGGTTGTTGGAAAACAGCGCATTTTAAGAGTTTTCCTTTATTAGAAAATGAAAACGATCAACGGCGGGGCTTCCCCATATTCTAATCGTAAAAAAAACGCTCTCGAATCTGCGTGGTTTTACGACGAAAAGGGAAAAAATAAGAAGGATTTGACCGTTACAGAAAAACTAAATATATATTACTCTCTAAAATAAAAGACAAATTGTTGGACTTATAAATGCTTTGCAAAAAATAGCTCAGAAAAATGATAAATCAGAAGATTATAAAATATCAGTTTACCAATGGGAATGGAACGCACGCTGTTGACGCGTTACGAGAGACGCCGAGTGGGTGTTTAGGTTTTTAAAAGTCCTTCTTGGCGTTGATGCTTGATAGGTGAATTATTCTTTAATGTACAACTAATTTTTGTAGGAAATTTTGAACATAAACAAGTCTATTACTGACACTCTTTTAAAGATCCCATTAATGTTTGAATTGTAAATTCTTCAACAAAACTAAAAACTACCTGTGCATTCTGTTGTGTTGAAAGGATTCATACAAACACATCTATATCCATCTGAAGTTGGGACGCAAGTGGTGTTGGCTCCACATATGTGCGCATTTCCACTACAACTGTTCTAAATTCAAAAAGGTTATTCTAAATTATGTAAAGCGTTGCATTCTGGTTCAGTTTAGAAATAAATATAGTACTAGCCGCCAAGGCGGCGTCGCTCGCCGCCCATGTCCACCTGCTCTGTATCACTGTATCAATAAACGTCAAATTTCCTTATAAACGGCTCGTATAACTTGTGTTCAACCAGAAGCAGATTCGAAGTCACAACCTCTGGTAAAACCAATCTTTTATCAGTGTAACAATACACTCAAAACGTAGAGAGAGAAAACTTCAACTTTTTATTAGCTTTTGTTTTAAAAAAGTTACGCGCTCTAACATGGGTGCTATCAAACAGGGGGAAAATGGTTTCTCTTCTTAAAAAGTTCACACGGAGGAGAGAAAAAAGGCACGTGCTAAATGAATAAATAGAATAAAAAAACGTTCAATCAGAACGCTTAACAATTAAAAGAAGAAATTAATTTATTAAAAGAAAAGCAAAAAAAAAAAGCATTTTGTTTTGATATGATACTCTTTTTTTACCTTTCGGTTTTTAAACGTTTTGATTGCTCAAAAAAAAAGTTCACCCGTCTCAGACAGTCAGGCAAGATATAGTGGCAAACCGAACATATGCTGCCACGTTCTGCCACTGCTGCTTTTTGTCCAAAATGTTTAATCAGTTAGTTTCTTTGTATTTAGTTGATGTACTGTTTTCAAAGCCAAGTCAACGTGGAATATAAAACTAACAATAATGATAAAAACAAAACGTTATTCCTATTAGTTCATCAGCCAAAAAAAGTCACGTTCGATTGGGGTTGCAATGTATTTGCTTCGAACTCACGTCGCAGACAAAAAAAGAAATAATTTCGCTCACAACTCAATCTACCATTTTGCGTGACTTACAAACAAACAAACAAACAGACAGACAGACAGACAGAGAATCGGCTATTAATATATAGATTCCTGTGGGTAAAACCCGAATATAAAACTGATTATATTCACATTTTAAAATAATTTATCAAGCCTTCCTTGTGAGTGATGTTATGATTCATCTTAAACAGTTTTGGCAATATACAGTGTGTTTAAA
The DNA here is from genome assembly GCA_027922465.2 of Turritopsis dohrnii. Classification (NCBI taxonomy): domain Eukaryota; kingdom Metazoa; phylum Cnidaria; class Hydrozoa; order Anthoathecata; family Oceaniidae; genus Turritopsis; species Turritopsis dohrnii. The sequence continues at coordinate 1,955,898 of BQMF02000012.1, forward strand.
AAAAATGGCAGCAAAAATTCCCATCGCATTTTGGAAGAAAATATCCAATTAATTTTTATAACAATAACATAGGTCAGTGTTTTTATTCAAATGGCGAAAAGTGGCCCTTTCAAATTTTCAAAAAACAGTGTTTTTGGGATAAAACGACAATTTTTCGGAATTTTTGCCAGAAAAATTGAGAAAAGAATTATATTATCATTCTGCAGATATTTTAATGGCTTGAAAGATCGCACTGGTAAGGGTTATTCCAGAATCAACGAATTCATCATAATTTGTATAGAGAAGGCAATAAAAAGATTTCGTGAGTCTAAGTAAGCTAATGTTACTCACAGATAGTTGAATTTCTCTAATCAATTTCGAAGAGCACATTTGGAATGACTATTCCATTGTATTTTGACGTAAAAAGTGCAACAAATTTTTTTATTAAAAAGTTCTTTTAAATTAAGGACAAACACCTTTTAAAATGGGTCTACGTCTTAGTTTTGTGGCACGAATTTACTTGGCAAAATAATTCCAAGAATAGGAGAACCGTAGAATTAAAAATTCCATTTTTATGTTTACGGAATATTTTTATGGAACAACGAATACTAAGCACGTTTCAAGAGAAACTCAACGAAAAATAATCCTAGTGATACAATCAATGAAAATAAAGCATTGTCTTCGTCATGAAATAATTATTCCTACTTTGAAGTCGAAGTACACATTAGAATGTTCCATTACAATCAAACTAAAATTATTTTTTTTAATTTAATAGAGTAAAACTATCGTGATAATGAATGAAAAACACTGATTCATGATTGAAATATAGACTCTCTGCTTTAAACCTGAAATCTGAAAGGTGGCAACCAAGGATGGAATATTTCATATGAGAGCATTCAAATTTTAACAAATACTAATTATGTGAAAATTTGCTTCAATGAGCTAAAATTTAAGTTTTTCAAAAATCTAAGATGCAAAAGATAACTTATATCTTCCATCTACATCTTAGCTTTTTTAATCAAAGTATTATGGATATTTGTATCCAAAAACATAACTGTCATCAATTTATATCGTGCACCTCATCTGGTGTAATAAGAACAATCATTGGTGATAATTCAGTTATTTTGAAGCCAATGTTTCTAGAATGGACAGTTTAAGGTAATGTCCTTTGAATGGTATTATGGAAGTTTTTATTCCCAAATGACTCTATATGGTATATATGATAAAACACAGCTTAAATATGAAGCGGAGTAAATCAGATCGACATCACTTGCAGTAGATTGTGATGTATTATTCCTAATTCAGACGCTATATTTTTCTGAAAATGTGGAAATTCTCATCACTGGTAGCTCTGTTTGCGCCCAAATTTGATTTGCAGAAAGAAAAAGATATTTGAAATGATATTTCAGACGATATACCTCTCATTCGCCAAAATTTAAAAAGTCAGAAGACTTTTAGAAAGATGCTGAAATTCTCTATTAACCAAAAATTTACAGAATACATATGGAATTCCAGAATCCTTGAGTGCTCCAAACCATTGCGAAAGCTATTGAAAAACATTTACAGATGGTACGTTTAAACTTGCAGAATCGAAAAGTGTGATAACATAAACAATAAAGTGACAGTGGAGTGATTAAGATTATGCTTTATTTAGTTTCTCAATTGGAATATGCCGTCCCAAAGCGCTCTATGTGATTTATACTAAACTAGTTCGATGAAATGCATAGTTTCCTTTAACCGTGCCAAATTTCAGATGAAGAGCATTTTCGGATGCGAAGATATGTCGGTTAGAATATTTCTTCTAATCATCTAGTGGAACATTTCTATGATTTAATGCTCCCAACTTTGGAAGCGCATAGCTGCTAATCTAGAAATGCTCTTCATTCAGTAAAAAAAAAGTATTGGAATTTTTAATCTTTCATGTATCTATATCGATAGTACGTTTAACTAAGTTTCAATGTGCAATGCAACAAAATAGCTTTGAACAAGAGAATTCCCCCAAAAAACACTTTGCGCCATTTGAAAAAATATAACAATAACTTATAACTTACACTTATTTTTCGATTTTCTCTTCTTCTACTTTTCCATTTCCTACAAAAACTAGATCACGAGAAAGACCAAAAAATAAGGATTTCATCGATATAAGATTTATAAAAATTAATTGGATATTTTCTTCAAAAATGCGATGAAAAGTTCTGATGCCAATTTTTTGAAACACGCTGAATTTCCATCTGATTTTACTTGGCAGAACTCCCAGTACATCGAATTATAATGACTCACCTCGCTATAAATCTGACTTTATTGTCATTCTTCAAAATAATGAAAATAGTCACATTTCGTTGAGCAAAATATGTTCTCAATGCAGTTATTGAGTTTGACTTTTGAGTTTGCAAATAAATTCGAAATTTCAATTTAATTCAATTTAATTCAAAAGCAATTAAAGGCGTAAATACATATCAGTAACAATAAAATTTGATAGAGCAATTAAATGGAACCATAGCGGAATCATACCGAAATTAAATTTATTTTGAGCGTGTTTAAGCGAACTATTCCCTGGAATATTTGGTGAAAACAATTTAATTCGTATTACGTAAGGTTGATATATAACCCAATGAGAGGAAACGCTTCGGACTCGTCGACTCATTGCACTAGTCTACATAAAAAAGCCTCTTTACTTACCTCTAACTCATAGTATGCAAACCTTGGATCGACATGGAAACCGACTGACGTTTCATAAACACTGGAGTAGTTGCTGAACAAGCATTCGTATTTACCATTGGTTTTACTTATAGAAATTGAAAGTCCCACAAATATTCCATCGGACAAAGAGACTTGCGTTGCGCACTTCAGTTTACTATCTACCAGTGAAACGTTTAGTGATTGAACTTTCAATCCAGCATAGTGTTTAAATTTGTAAGGCTTGATGCTGATCTTTCCTTCATTTCGTATGATTTCTTTCCCGAACATACTCGCAATCACCGACCAGAAAGCTATTAAGAAAGGTCCAAGTAAACGCATGTTGATCGATTTTATTTATTTCAAGATTTATTTATTGCCATTCTATTTGTCATTTAACTTTCCCTTATTTAAAAAATCTTAACTTGAATATGTTACTTCCTCTTCCCACTTTTGAATCACCTTTCAATATTCAGCGTTTCTATTACTTAGGTTTCAGCATTGACCATTCTTACATTATCAATTGCTGTTTACACTATGACTATTATAAAATGGTTTGCTATTTTTTACGGAACACGAACAGACATGATTCGACTTCAGGTCCGTTAAGTAAGGATGATCATATTTTGCGCTGATTTTCCTTGGCGAAATATCCGAACTTTCTACTTATAGTTTAGTCACGAACGACTAATGTTAGTTGGTGTGAATGTCTCGATAGTGATGTATTTTAGCATTCTTGAAAGCGGTTTAGTGGAAATTATTTCAAATAGCTTTTTACAAGCATTTCTTTTATTAGTGCTCGCAATTTGGACATAAAGGGAGTTTCAACAGTGCTCACTCGAAACCGATGAATGAAAAATAATGGGAAATGAAAAATGATGTATTGCTTACTATTAATTCACACTCGATTGTTTCTATAAATTTCGAAAGCTCGTTATAACTTACCAAGTTCTACTTTACTTGTGATAAATCCTTTTTAATTATTTTTGATAACAAATCGGACTGTCAAAAGTATTGTATAGGTCAATAAAAGGAACGAGATTAAAATCCACTATGGGCTTCGCAAAGGATGGTTCAACATTTGTTACAACAATCACGCAAAGTCGAATTGTCATGTGAAATACCGAACGAAACAGAGCTATTAACATTAATTTGGAAGCAATGATAATATAAGCGAAGCGCTAGATGTCTGACACCGCATGTTGAAGTGAGGCATCTTAATAGTGGCACTGAAAACAAAAGTGAGTTTACACTAAATTCCTGCTCAGCGGATGGGTGTATAAATTATTTTGATAAAACTAACAGCGTTCAATTCCATAAATTTGGCTTATATAATTGAGAAGTGTGTGCCAGATGGTTGCTTTCCATGAAAAATGAAGTGTAGCCCCTTCCATTTTCACATTCACGAAAAATTCATTACAAAAAGTTTCAAGAAAATCATCAATTAAAAAACTCTATACTTAAGAGCCCACCACCTCAATTTATGCATCATCATCACAGCAAACCCCAGTTAAAAACACGTCAAACTTTGCCAAAACCCCAAGAAAAAGGTAGTTGCAGCAGAAGCTTAGGAGTAAAGACGAAAAAATTTCAAAAAGTTACTTTCAGAAGACTCAGCCCCAATTAACTGAAAATACCTACTGAATTGAGTGACCACCTTAAAGTATCGATAGAAAAATGCTATGTTGATAAGATTCTGCTTTCAGTCAACTCTGCCTTTAGCCCAAGGTAGTTTAAATTTACAAATTATGTTGTTTTCATCCCGGATGTGTGCCACAAGTTAAAGCTTGAAAGAAATTCACTTGTACATATAAAAGAAATTGTAGACTCTGGGGTATAAAAAATAAAATGGAAATAATATTCAATTATCAGATGATCTTCAAGATAAAAAAGCATTAAAATAATAATTTTTGATGATTTCAGGTCATCCATATTTTTCAGATGTTTGCAGCACTATGAAGTCCATTAGAAATCTTGTCTATAAAAGTTCAAAGTGTAAAAATGCACTCAAAACACAGCAAAAACTTATTTTCTTATTTTGAGCAAAAAAATTAACAAAATAAGAAAAAAGTTCTTGAATTAAGAAATATTTGCTTGTCCGAAGAGCAAGCAAAAAAATCTAGCTTAGATTATTTATATTCTTGAAATGAGTCTATTTTGCTTAAAACAAGTAGATCACAGCAAAATCTTATTTTCTTATTTTGAGCAAAAAAATTAACAAAATAAGAAAAAAGTTCTTGAATTAAGAAATATTTGCTTGTCCGAAGAGCAAGCAAAAAAATCTAGCTTAGATTATTTGTATTCTTGACATAAGTCTATTTTGCTTAAAACAAGTAGATTTTAACTGATTTAGTTAGCCCAAATATACTTGAAATAAGAAGGAAAAGCTTATTCAGCTTTTAAATTAAATGGGATAATGGTGATTAACTTTAAACAACGAGGATTGTTCAACCGTTGATATTAACACAACACAAGCATATATACAAGTAAGTTAGGTTAGATGTTAGTTCTTATAAACGTAATATTCGGAATTGTATCTGTTATATAGTTGCATCAGATGCAACGACACACTGTTATCGTCAAATAGTAGATTTTGGAGTATGTATAAGGCTGGTTGACAGGAAATGGGATAATCGATATCCAGCAGGTAAAATATTCCAAGAAATCCCAAAACCGCTTCGTCCAGTACGTCAATGGATGATTTTCAGATAATGTATTGATTTGCCATCAAATAGACGTCATCGTTGTGCAAAATAATTGCAGGCGAACCTCCGTTTTTCTTAATAAACAGTTCTGGATCTTCGTGACTCTGTAAAAAGAAAATATTCTATAGCTATGAATGAATTTAAATCGACTACAACTATGATTAAACTTTTAAAACTAACCTGAAGTTCATGGATTATGGAACACAACTTCTTTTGCTTCTTGAATGGTGGCAACATCATTTGCAAATTATTCAGAATGTGGATTACTTTATCATCTGCAATATAGAATATATAAATCAAGTTAAAGTTAAACGTATTTCATGATTTCAATAAAACTACAGTTGACATTCTTAGACCCAAGTAGGCTTGATAATTTGTAAAATGTCATGATACATACTTTTATTAGGTTTTTTGGGTGGAGCAATGCCTTTAGACATTCCGAAGTATACCAATGTATCAATTTCATCACGAAATTTGATAATGGCGTCTTTCAAGTACATCACAGGTCTTGAATCAACTTTTAAAATCCTTTGGACTTCTAGCACGACCTGACAAAACAATAAAAATATAATGTTTTACAATTATAATTTCTGTTGAAGTCCAAATCATCTTTACTATTTTCACCATACTAAGCCAGAACATGTATATAAGGCATTCATTATCAATATTAAGGAGATGCATTTACCTCCACAGGGTTTTTGAAACATGGATATGCATCAAACACTTTCTGCACTCTTGTTTCAATAGGGATTTCCTTGATCCATCTTCTTCTGTTATTGAATTCTTTGTTCAGATAAAAACTGACAACTTCAGGATTCGGGTGTGTTTTTTTGCATTCTTTCAAAAGAGCACTGTAGTGCCGTTCCATAATAATGTTACATGATGGTGCTAAGATGAAAATAAAATTAGTAAATGTCAACAAATTTGCAATCACATAAATAAGTAACAAAACACATAACTATACACATACATGGACTTTCACAGTTTTCCTCTTCCAATGTGTTATCATCTGTTGTTTCATTTTGTTTTGCTAAACACAAGTATACAGAGGTGAGTAATTTTAACATTGACTGACCAGGTGACCACTTAGTTGAAGGAGTAAATGAAATGAAAGAGTAAAAATGAAAGCTTGGTCTCAGATCTCTACGAAGTTACATAAATGTACAATTATGAACCGAAAAAATAAAGAAACTGTTAATAACCACTTACGCAACTTCTGAGGAGGTGCCCCTTTTTTCATCTAGAGTTCGTTTTTCTTTAATAACTGACGTTTCCTTGGGCTTGATATTTGCCCATCTTTTCTTTAATTTTGTTAAAAGAGTTCCCTAATAAAAAAACAAAACAAAATTTTATGTCTAAGGAAATAAAGAAAAGGGTAAGATGAGAGTATGCAATGTGCTCACATGTTTGCCTTCGACATCTTTCAAGCCTGGATACGTGACAACAAGAGCCTTGGCCATTTCTTGCAGCTCCAAATATGAAGGCTCTCGTTTAAATGCAGGCATATATGCACTGCTAACCATATTCGTTATGGTTGCTCTAATAAGCTGGTGTTGAAGATCACTAGGCAGCTTTTCATTTAAACCACAATACTTTGCTAAATCACTATCTTTATAAATACTGTATGTTGGTGATTTCGATGTATGTAAGTCTAGAGATAATAAAACTACTTTTATAGTTATATATCTTTCCTAAAAATTAATAGAATCAGCAAGGTTTTTTAATCAAGAACACTAACGTCTTGGATATTGCAAGTTGGAACTTTTTCAGTGGTACAATCAAATGAGCGGTTTTTGTTTTGACCAATACCTTCATTCTTCCTAACTTCGGACACTCTTCCTAATTTCAGACGCAATAAATAAACAGACCTGTCTGGTTTACAAAATATACATCCATACTCAATCAAACCACGAGAAATACTAAAATATTTTATAAAACAGAGAAGAGATGTTGAACAATGGTAATCATCACCGTGAAAAAAAAAACATCGTGCAAGAAATAATTATAACGGCCTATACTACACACTCAAGAGATTTAATGGGCTTTGTTTTCACTTGATGTTCAGTTTCTTCGGTCGCGTCAAATTGGAGAAATCCCACTACGGAATCACATAGCAGAGATTGTCTATTAGCTGCGTGCGATGAAAGTCTCAAGGGTCAACTTGAATCTGATTAGATTTCTTTTAATTAAAGTTTAAAGTTTAACAAGTTTAGCTTTTTTAGACATCTTTGCAGGAATCTTTAGGGGAAGTAATTATCGCGTGAAGAAAATTTTGCGAGTTCGCGAATTTGAGGCAAATTCGCGAAATTACATTCTCACTAAATACTCCATTTTTTCAAATTCACAAATTTAAATTCTTGCGAAAAAGTGAAAATCTAAATCGTTTTTATCACACTCATTAGATTCATTAGAATGGGAAATTCCTAATTGTATCAAATAGCCGACTTTTTAATTTCTTGTGAGTGCCGATGGAGTTAAATATTTACAATATTCAGTGTCCAAGCTAAACAATTATTATGGTTTCTAAGTTCCCCATTGTCAGTAAATGTTTTAACGCGTGGTGGTGGTGACGAAAAATTTGATCTCGGAATAGTGAACGGATAGTGTATCCATCTCATAAAGCTCGAAAAACTGATGAAAAAAATGTATGGGATCGTCTCTGTACTACCAACGATTGCCGAGATATCGCGTGAGAAAGTTGCGCAAATTTTGATGTTTGTAAATTCGCGAAAATAGATTCTCGCGAAATTTTCTTCCTCTAAGGTAAGAATATGTTCCTTTAATGCATGACTGGTCTTTGAGCACATCAATCTTTGAACGCGCATCAATCTTTGAACGCACATCAATCCATGAACGCACATCAATCTTTGAACGCACATCAATCTTTGAACGCACATACTTGTTTTTAAGCAAAAAAATCTTATTTTCAGAATTTGGTTTTCTCAATAAGAAAATAAATTCAACTTAAGCAAAAAAATCTTATTTTTAGAATATCATTTCCTTGGTAGGAATAATATTCTTATTTTAAGAAAAATTTTCTGGTTAAGAATAAATACTTCTTAATTTTCTTATTTCAAGTAAAACTTTACTGAAAGCAAGAAATATTTTCTTGAATAATTCTAACTAAGAATATTGGTTTTTGCTGTGAAGGTTAAAAATATCTTTAACAATAATCCAGGTATCAGTTAAAACAGGTCTTAAACAATTTTTGATTTGAAACAAAATAACCAGATCAGAGGAAGCCAATTGTTTGACGTTTCGAACCTCATTCTTGTGGATCTGTGTTTTCCCTCAAACGATAATGATGAAATGCTCCATAATGAATAATAAAAATCTAAATTGTTGATATCGCATCAAATTTCCACACAATTTTTAATGTACAAGAAATCTATCTTGGGGTACATTGCCGGTTATATCACAGTCTGTAGAAAAACCTAAGCCGTCTATTATATTCCGAGGTCATATTCAAATGTCCTTTTAAGACAATTTTAACGCTATTTTACAAGTTTTGAAGAATTACAATACGAAAGTTCTAGTGTTATGTGAAGATTTAACTACTTTTTAACTTTGATGTTGAAAAGTATTGGTTTATTGAAATGTTTCATATAGCTACATTTATCCAGACAAGGTAAAAACGTTTCGCAAAAAGGAAATATGAAAACATTGCAGTTTCGTTGAATTGATGGGTTTTTAAATTAGATGTGATATTTAAATTTCTCACTATTCAGATTAAACAAGATGGTTTGATTTTAAATGCGACTTCTGTAACAAAGACTATAAAAGTTCAAAGGTCTTGAAGATTCATCATGTAAATAAATATCATTCATCTGAATCTTCAGATTCTGAGATTGAAAATGAAGTTGAAGATGTCCTGACAAGCTGCTCAAAAGTGACACTTAACAACGTTTTAACAACGAACGAAATATGAGATCACGACACACCGTATGCAATATTTAACGTAAAGAAGGAACGTTTTGAACCACGTAATAAGTTTCTTGGAAATGAAAAAGCGTTGAATATCAATCAATTCATTAAAGATTTTGAACAAATACCTTTAAGTATTAGTTACAGCCTCAATTATCAGAACGACCAAGTATCGATTCTTAACCAACTCATCACAGATTGCATCAATAGACATGCACCTTTGAAAAGAGTTAAAATCACCCGACCAATCGCACCTTGGATGAGCGACCCAAGTATTGTTAGCCTTCAAAATAAGTTGGAAGCAATGAGATCTAGATGCAATCACCAAAATGAGTGTGTTAATTTTCACAACTATCGTAATACCAGAAGATCAATTTTTACGCAAAGCATTATCTGAAAAGCAACCCAGCAAAATATGGAATACCATTAACAAGATCTTAAACAAACAGCATAATCGAGTCAAACTTCGTCCCTAAGATTTTAACGCACATTATACCACACTCGTGTCTCGTTTAACCGGAAAAAGTAATGAACATCAAGAGTACAATGACTTTTTTAACAATCTGTGAGATAACCCCGATAATACAAATACATTTCCTTTATATCCAACGACTTACAATAAAGTTTAAAAAGTTATCCTATGTATTGAGAATGACTGTGCAACTGGCCATGATGGCATCCCGATTCGTTACTTAAATCCAATCGTAGATAGCATTACTTCCGTTTTGGTACATATCATTAGCAACTGTATTGAGACAAAGGTATTTCCAGACGTATGGAAGTTAGCGAGAGTCTCACCAATACCAAAAACAGATAATCCAAAGAGTGTGACAGAATAACGGCCCATATCTATTCTCTTTACTCTCTCGAAAGTGTTCGAACGCGTCATTTAATCACAGCTTTGCGACTTTATTGAAATAAAATCAACTTACAGCGTAACACAGCCGAGTTTCAGGAAACGACGTTCCACGAACCACTCTCTTGCTGAAACTTAGAGATGATATAAAAGTTGCAATGAACTCAAGTGAAATAACCTTGGCTATGTTACTGGATATTTCCAAGGTTTTTGATAAATCGATCATAGGACACTTCTACACAAATTACACTAAATGGATTTCTCTATCTAATCACTGAAATTGACTCAAAGCTAAGGCAATATGTTCAAGTTGATGATAAATCTTCCAACGTCCAATCTAACAACTTCGGTGTTCTCCAGGGCAGTATACTTGGTCCTTTCCTCTTATCTATCGACTTATCTTGCAACTCTCCACAATACGCATGATTCAACTTTATACCAAAAGAGCAAACTAAAAAACATCGAGAAATGCAATTCGATGCTTGAGTCAGACCTGAAGAAGGTATCAGAATTGTCATTGAATAACAACTTGATTTTCAACGATGAATAAACAAAATTTATGCTTTCTTCATTTTCGAAACTCAGTAAAAAACACGATTTAACCAATGACGACACATGTCCGATACGTCACAACAACTAAACTATTAAACGTATGGACGCGATAAAGATTCTTGGGGTTTAGTTTGACGAAAACCTTACCTGGAAAACTCACGTAGACAAATTAATAAGATCATATTACGCTACACTTCGTCAAATACGACAATTCAAACGATTTACCCCTTATAAAGTTCGTTAGGTGATTACTGAAAGTCTGGTATTATCCCACATGAGGTACTGCTGTCTCGTGTATAGTCAGCTACCGTCATATTAAATCAAGAGGCTTCAAAAGCTGCAGGATATTGTTGCCGGATACGTAACTGGACGCTTCTCCAATTAAACTGATGTGATCAACTTGGGCTGGCTGAAAGTAAGAGAATCATTTGATTTCGCCACAATAAAATGCATCCACTCTGCCCTAAACGACCCTAGATGGCCTTCGTACCTCACATTGAAACGAGTGAAAGTTAACCGTTCGACACGATCCGATTGCGAATTGAAAGTTGAGCGTGGTGGGAAGAATACCTACAACGAGCAAGAACTAATATATAATGATTTACCAAAAAATATTAGGATTATTAGTGATAGCAAAAGTTTTCGCAAAGAGGCCTGGATGAAGTACTACAAAGACAGAGCTCTGGCTAGAGTCCTGTCCTCGTAGTCTTTCTCTCCTTTCTATAGTTCATGTATGTATTAGAATATACAAGAGCCAGATGGCGCAAAACGGTAGCAGCAAGCAGGATACTTTCGAAAGCACGACCAAAAATTGCCATAAAAAAAAATAGTTAGTGTAAAGAGGTCTTATCGAATGTAAATGGGGTCTTATTAAGAAACGCCACCAGCAAATAATTTTCAAAACAAAGAAATGTACATACATGAGTCGAATTTTTTCAAGCAAAAAATTATAAGAACTTATGTGTAAAAAAAACGCGTCTGTTTCGAAAAAAATTAAAAACAATAACAAAGATTCCATGGACTCAAGAAACCTTCCCAAAAACTGTGATCTTTGAAATATTTAACGCAAAATGACGGTTTAGATAGCTGACAAATTTTAGATGTAATTAAAAAGTTCGTTAAGGTTGAACTACCGACGATAAAATCGTAGCTACCTTACATCCAAATGTTAAGCATTTTTAGTAAAAGTAACTGCTTACTACTTTTAACTTAAAGCCTTACTACCAAAATATCTCTTTCTTCGTGTATTATTAAGCGATGAAATATTAGAAAAATTTATTTTAGAATGTTTGCTGGATATAACCTTCAAATATTTTTAGACTGCGTTCCTTTGTGAGATTTCGTATGATTTTCTGAACGAAATCTGATCGACTGTTAAGCGTAGGCTAAAAACTGCCGTTTCGGCCGGAGAAGTAGGAGTAGGAGTAGTAGGAGTCCAAGGGTGTTTTAATACGGTATTCGCTTACGCTGCTACCGTAAAAATATTTATTCTTGTTTGTCTGCATATTGTGAGAATGTTTCGTCTTGTGAAAGACTTTAATCAAGAACAAAGAATGAGCAAAGCTATTTAAAAGCAAAGAGAAAAGTCTTCGAAAAAGCTTTAAAAAAATAGGAAGATGCTGGCTGGGCATCGAAAGATAAGCAGTATATATCTTATAATCTTAGATGGTATCGAACTTCATGCTTATCCCATTGGAAAAGCTTTTGTTGTTGCTCCCAAAACAGTTTCATAAAAGGAATTATGTGTTCTTTATTAGCATTGAAGATACTGATGAAATCTTTGTTCAATGTCTAATTAACTTGTAAATTAGACTATTTCAGCATTTCTTGCAATTTTTTTAAATTTATTCTCTAACTGAAGGCATTTGAGTTGCTGCAGAGTTAACTTAATTCTGTGTGAACTGGTTACTGATACTGGAGCTTTCAATTATGCCTTTTATTTTGTGATTTTCGCATTCCTGTTGCTAGTGATATCTTGATTATGCATTGATTACATTGAGGCAGAACTTGATTGTTTTCTAAAGTATCTGCAAATTCAGTCAATACTTAACATGTTTTTACACGAACAAAAGTTAAATTCTGATACGGTGTGATTGGCTGTGAACTTTCTTCATCTTCATTGCTCTCTAAAGCTGCCCTGGATAACTGAATTGCCTAAGTAATCAATGCATTGGAAATTCCTTTATGTTTTGTATCCTGACCTAAATCATATTGTAAACATGTTTTAATTAGGTTAGATATTGTTATATTTCTCGCAGTTTGTTTGTTGACTTTGTATATAATATGGTCTTCAGGAAGGAACTAGTTGAAATTTGAATTGTGAATCCAAGTCCATTATCTATAATGATAGTGATATAATGCAAAACTACGTCAAAAATCTTTGATTGATATGTAACTGCAGAAAAGAAGCAGCTAGTTATTTTGCTCCCCATTGTCCTGCACTTTAAATTAGTATTAAAGACAACGAACAGAATGAAATTTCCATCACTGAAGACTTGTTTATTTTTTTACAAAAATATACTTTTAAACTATGAAGTCTTCGTTTTCAAAATGTTTTTCACAAGATTTATTTTAAGTAAAGACAAGGTTTTTGTCGATTTGCTATTGAAAGTGCTTATCGACTACTAGAGCTTTTTTGTTTATTTCTCCCAATTAAAGATCTCTCCATTCTTTATCCACTTCCTCCTTTTGAAACTTGAAAATTTCAATCCCTTCTACAGGATCCACGCCCAACCAACACTACAATTATCACCAGACATTATTATTTTACATTTTCCTTATTTTTTCAAAATCCACTTTCTCATTTTTCACAAAAACATATTTATTTATTTATTCATGAATATTTATACAGGATGAGAACTTCAGTTTGTATATACAAATGTTATGTACAATAAAACTGCTATTAACGTTCGTCCTGTTAAAAAATCAAAAAGTTAAAACATACATATATATATATCATAAATTAGTAAAAACATGGGGGAATGGACGGTGTAGGTGTAGGAGACAAAAGATATGGACCACTCAAAGGAGAGTAAATGCGACCACTACACTGCACTGCACCAGACAGCCGGTAGATTAAGAGAAAAACAAACAGTATGGATAAAAATGAAAAATGGATAAAAATTAAATTAAATTATATTAATTGAATAAAATTGAAACAGCTTTCTTAAAATCTAACGTATTTTCAAAATCACGTATATATAATGGTAAGCTATTATACAAAGTACCACCAGTAAAATAGAAGCCACGCCTAGCAACTTCTAGTTTTACTGGAGGTAATTTGATGCTATGAAAATTATTTCTTGTATTAATATTGTGCGCTGTTATATTAAAATATGAATTAAATATTTCACAACCCAATTCACTATTTATACATTTTTTAACAAAGATAACAGCTTCTTGTTTCATTTGGTTGTATATAGTAGGTAGATCGTTATACGGTAATATCATTTTCGCTCGTCTATCAAGAGATTCGAAACGTTTAATTTGTGTGTTTGTAAAAACTGAATGTGTAGGACAGCTGTATGTCAGTAGTGGAATAACCATAGAAATATATATGCTTTTGCATGCTTTTACAGACAAGTATCGTTTCATTCGCTCCAACAATCTAAGGCGTGAGCTGGCAAGTTTATACGATCGATCAAAGTTGTCAGCCATTGTAAGGTTTTCATCAACGATGATACCAAGATACTTGTATTTTGTCACAAAGTGGATTGGAACACCATTATAAGTAATTGCTAGTTCTTTTCCGGATGATTTCAGTCGTTTCGATGTGCCAAATAGCATCACTTCGGTTTTTCCCTTTTTGGTATTTAAGATCAGATCATTCTTCAAACAATATGCACCAATACGTTCCATATCTTCATTAAGACACTTTTCGATTAACAATGCATCTGTGTGAGCAAAGAAAAGTATAGTATCATCAGCATATTTTATCACCTCAGCATGAAGGACATAATCTATTAAGTCATTGTAAAAGATTATAAAAAGAAGGGGCCCCAGTATTGACCCCTGAGGCACGCCACAGAAGATCGGTTCACATGTAGATTTTATTCCGTCGATTTCAATTACTTGTGATCTGTTGAACAGATAGTCGGTGAACCAAAGTGATTATCTCGGTCAAGCATAACTCACAAACCAGCCTGCTTTCCACTATTAACTAACACTACAGTCCACATTTCCCTGTTTTAGCTTTCAAACAATGATATATAAGCGAAGCGCTAGATGTTTAACTCCCACAAAATCACGCTTACAGAAGTGAGGCATTGGTAGCCATTTTTAATAATGGCAAAATGTCACGCACGAAGTGACGCACGAACTGAAGAAAAATTTATTGTTTACTAGGTTTAAAATTGTTGTTTAATTTCCTAAAGAGGAAGTAAGGAAAAATACTTTAATTTCATTACTATAGGGATGGCCTATTGGTCGCAACTGTCCCAAAACAACATAAAGTATAGCCTGTTTGGGATGTTTGAAATTATTGCACTTTCGTATTTTGCAGAAATCCTTATGCCTGTAGTAAGGGTATCTTGTTTCTTCTTATTCCGATGCTAGATATTTATTTTAGGTAATTAATCATTTAAAAGATTGGTAATAAAGTAATTTGAAAGCAGGTGAAATATAAAAGTACAATGTGTTTCGTAATGTTGGAAATGGAAATTTTAAAGCTGTTTTTTTTTTTAATGCATATACCGAATTTCAAAATAATTTTTACACTGTTGGAAAGCCATTTTCAAGTTCTTTCGGATAGTAAACATCGTCAGAGCAGAACCAAAAGTGTTGCCAATTAAACGAACGGAGTTAATCAGCAAGTGATGAAGAAGTGTAGTATTGTCTTCACTACGCCCTAATCTATATCTATCAATCTCTCTTTGAGTAACAAACAAAAAAACAAACAAACAAACAGAAAAAACAGATTTGGGACTATTCACTGGCGTTCGTTTTTGATACATTTTTCATGCAATGAATCACGTAAAAAATTAGGAATACCAGCTTCCATAAGGGAAGACGACTTCTTGCAAAAAAGCTTTCATCTCTAATTAAAAGAATAAACTGTTTTCACTGCATCTCCGTTGGTATCCGTCAATCCTTGGTTTTGTATGTGTTCAATTGATAGTTAAAGATTGTAGAACTAGCAGAATTGTTTTCCTTATGGCTTTCAAGACACTGAATGCAGGAACAACTGTCAGCAGAAGAAGAATTACCATCAGTTGAATAAACCAATACTCCACCAACGTCATCTAAAGTCAAAAAGTATGTACTTTGTTTTACTTTGTTTCGCATATATATGGTTTTTTGCAGGGAACATATTATTTTTTTGAAGGGAACATATGTTTTTTGCATGGAACATATGTTTTTTTAGAGTAGATGCTGTAGGAAGCATAATTTTGAAGTACACAATTTTGACTAGTCTGTAAGACTTTGGTTGATACAGATTCTGTAGACTACATTGGTTTACTAAGCAAAGATAACAATGCCAGGAAAATCAACGAAATCAGACTCAATCTCTTCTCCAGTTTCATGCAATGCAATCTAAATAAAGCCTGCTTTTGAAAACATCTTATTTTTGATCCAGTCAGCAGTTCATCACATAAAGGAGTGAATATTCCTTTCTCGTAATTTTTAACGTTGATATTCTCCCAGACTATCCTACTGCGTCTCATTTCAATGTGAGTTACCCCATGATATATGAACTGTTCCAAGATATTGTCATTAGCTTGTAACAAAACAAACGCATCAAAAGGAGGTGGTTTTGATCATTTTTGGCGCTTTGTAAAAACAAATGTCTTGACAAACCATTGCGAAGGAGTACATTTCTATAAAATCCGAAACATCATTGCAATCACAGTGCTCTTCGACGCAGTGACATTTTGAGATTTTGCCACTGGGAGGTTTAAACATATTTCAACTACAGTTCCTGAAATCTACTACTTCTGGTACGTTGGTGTGAGTTTCACTACCTGAGCTTGAATTTCAACATTAGTTCAAGACAAATAGGAAAACAAAGATTTCCTGGTAGGCCATCGATAGCACCAAAAAGACTCATGTCAAAAAAATGACATTCCATTACGGTTCTAAATCTTGACTAGTGGAGAAATCTTGCAATGTGGTCTAGCATACCCTTATGCCTTATTGATAACAAAGCAGGGCAGTTTTGCTATGATAGAAATTGCAGAGTCTGCTTTCATGATGTAGCCATCATCTCCATGATGTCATCATCACCTTCATCACGTCAATGAGTGTAGTGGTAACATTAAGGAGCTCTGTTTTTTAAGAAATTCGGAAGACAAAAAGTTTTATTAGAATTGTTCTGGTGCAACGTGTGGCACTAGGCAAACTGACTGAATTTAGACACAAGCTAATATTTATCTTTACCAACCTCGTCTCCAAATTATTTATGAAAAGAAAATTCGTACTTAGTATATATATGATAGGAATTAGGAAGAAATTGGAAATGCAAGTTGAAACGTATTTGCAGTTGTAGTTGTTGCAGTTTTGTCAGGTTCAATTCAATTCAATTCAGGTTCAATTGCATTATTTGGAAACCCCAATTTTTGATTTTAGTAGAGCATTTCAAAATTGACGGTATCCAATATACAGTTAGACTTCACAGACATACGTACATCTTTCTGACAATCCCATTATGCATTGCTCCCACCCCAATCATTTTCCCATGCTGCGTCATTACTTCTGTTCATTTTACACTTTAGTTCCCAGATTGCATTAACACAATGGATACGGCTGAAGATCTTATAAATCGCCAAGGAAACCAAAAGTCTTGAAGTTCGTCTATCAATCCAAAATACAGCCTCATGAGTGCGAGCTCTTACAAATCAGTTGTCAATCAAACCACAAGTATATCAAACCAAACGGAAATTCCAAAAGTTGCCGTGGTAACAGATGATTTTGAAACAGGCTGTACTTGCGCACTCTGTACTAATGAGCATATTTTTACTTGTGAATAGTAATTTTAGTTTTTTTCTAACGTGTGGCTTTCGTTCATCCATAAAACTGTTTCTATTGGTCGAAATGACTTGAGACGCGCATGCATAGATTAATATTTTTAGATTACGAAGATTTCATCTTTAGCAGTTTTCAATCTGAAATCGACATACTTCCACAGAATCTCCATTGCTAGGAAACTTACCAATCATCTTTTATTTCCTGTTTGCCAATAGGTTTGTGATGATGGTTGCACAGGATGTTTACATTCTTCTTTCCTGTTTTTTTACCGGTTTAAATGCAAACTTGTGACTATATGAGGCAGTAGCCACAGGGCATTAAACGATTGAAATACTGAACACTGGCCTTCGTGCAAGTTAAAGCAATGCTATACGTATGTCTGGTGGTAAGTAAACTACTAGTTGCAAGTCGGCAGGTAGAAGAACCAACCATTTCGGATGGAAGTTCAAGGACTAAAAAACTATCGGTTACTTACTTTCTCACCCAAACGCCCGTGTGAGATTGCAAAACGAAAACGTTTGTCAAAGATACATATGTTCTAAAATGATTAGTTAATGTTTTTAAAACTAGATTTTGAAAAATCAGAAAGCTAACAAACGATAAAGGTAATAAAGGTAATAAGACGGTTTGAATCAAATAAGCAACGACAACAACATCACAGTTTTTTCACATAGTGAAAAGTAACAAAAAGATCCAATTTGATGTAAGATCTCAAAGCTGTCCGATATTGATATATAATAAACATGGTTTATTCTAAATCGAAAGCAGAAGAGTGCAGGGCCATCTTTGATGAAGCGTTTAGAGCTACGTCCGGATATTTATTTATTTGGTATTGTTTTACGTGGCTGGCCACACTCAGTTGCTATTGCATCTGCTTTCCAGGTGAGGCCACGGCTTAGGTTGGAGGCTCAGAAGTATTTGACACTCACATGAGTGACAGGAACCCTGTCAAGGGTCTGTGCTCTCCTGGATGACCTCCTGCAACACCCGATATATTATCTACCCAATTTCCCTCACATGGCATGGGTCAACCCGGCGCTATGGTACATTCACTTACGCATAGTGAATCGCCGCCAAGGGGAATTGAACCACGACCTCTCGCATGAATTCGGAGAGTGATAACCACTATACTACGGCGTCACATATGTGGATACGAATCTCATTGAAGATCTAATTGCTCGTGCTGAAGTGGGTGGATTACCACCTGACAATTTCATCAACATTGGCCCCTCAGCGTCTGCAGGAATGGATAGAAACGGTACCATACATTAAAATTTTGAAAGGTTTATAAACAACAAAATATAAGTATACCGATACACGAGTACGAGGTGATCTCACTTGAAGAAATGGTGCAAACAACTCTTTCACAGCCTTCACCACAAAATCCTGGTTTAAATATTTCTTAAGTTTTTGATGAAATATTCCCAAGCAATGGAAAAGTTATGAACACCGATAAGTTGTCTGGTTTGCTAAGTCGAGCAAATGAAATCAATTATTTCCAGTTGATGAAGTATTTTTTTTCTGATAGAAGAAATATCCCGTATTTTGACTTCAAAGAATTCGGGTGTTTTGATAACGGTGTGAGTTTTCGTCTGCTTTTTTGGCCTGATATGATCATGCCGTGGTTTAATGGAAAAGACATTGGCCGCCTGTTGACATTCTTGAAAATATCAGGGAAGAAGGACACTGCTTTATCGTTCCTAAAAGTCCGCACGACCATGACATGACCATCAGGAATGGAGAATTTCCTTCTTGAACATTGAAATGATTTTGTCAATACAACAAAACTATTTCCAAAGAATGTGTTACTTTGTAGTAAGAATGATCTTATATGGAAAACTGAAACATTTAGAAACAGCTCATGAGCATGGTCGAACAGAAAAGATCAAAGGGGAAACTTCATCTTACTTTTTGAAGACAGCAATGTTTTTCTTTCTTGAAAGAATGAAATCATGGAGAGCTTAGTAAGTGTGGCCAAGGACTTATTCTCACATCTCTGTGAATGTTTAGAGATTAAAGGGATGAATAGCTTTTTCAGAGTCAAAATAAATTTGATGGCCGGCATGTCAATGGAATTGCAAGTACTAGCAACGGAAGAAACTCAATACATTTTGGCCCAAATTGAAAGCACAGGAAGTTTTGACAGCATTATGCCCCTTCACTGGAAGCAAAGATGCTCATTCCTGCAAAATATTGTGCGTCTGGAGAAATTCTCAAAAAAACTAAAATCTCAAACTAATGGAATGGGGAGATAGTCAGCGTCACCTGATCGGTGATTTGTTGGTTATCATTCAAAGTGTTGCAACACAAGAGCATTGCACTTCACCAGCAATTGCTGACGACATAGATCTTGACTGAAGTATAGAAATTCAACTTCCTAAATCAACATTTCCCTTGGCCTTCAGAAAATTAAGGTCGAATCTGCTTGAACATTAATGACTTCAGCGTGATGTACTACGTTTTTGACAATTCATCGTTACAATGACATGATGTATCTTTTTTCAAGACAGTTTCTTTTAAGACATTCAGATATGTGAATTTGTTATTTGATCGATTAATTCTTATGAAAATGGTTCCCCTTTTGCGGGCGGAAATATTTGTGTATCATTAGTTGGAAATATTTGCCTTACTTTTCATTTTGTTTTATCGGTCACTGCGAAGGAGTACATTTCTGTAGAAATATGCACATTATTTTAATGAAAATGCACTTCGTTGCCTTGACATGTTGATTTTGAACTACACAAATGGGTTCGTACCTGGCGATTAATTAATTAAGACGACTAATTTTTTAGTTACTCGTTGCAATCGTTGTAATCGGGAGGTGTGAACCGGGCTTTATCAAGTCAAATAAAATATAACAAACGCTTGCAAGTCATCTATAGTTCATCACAAACACTGGCAAGGAACGTGGTAATTACGTTGTTCAGAATATAATTCACTTAACAATTTCGGACCATCGAAACTTTATGCTATAAACCTTTCAAAATTTGTTTGAGTTTAACACTTGACTTTTTCTTTCAAATATTTTGGTAAGAGTTTTCAAAACAAACTTTGAGCTTGTGTTTAGTTTATTACTCGATTATCAATTATTGTTCATTTTTTGGATTAGCTTGGACTTTTCGCACTAACAGTTACAAACACCTATTTACACGGGGACATTTCCAACCAGTTCATCTATCAATTTCTAACCAAATAAGTACTTGGTGTAAACGTTGTTAAGTTTGTTCAGGTAAGTAAGGGTTATTTTAAGGCTGTTCCTCGTACATTCAAGTAATTTTAAGAAGCTTTTAACCGGGATGTTTAACTGATTAGAGGCTACTTTTCTTTTATAATATTTGTAGAGCTACAGTTATGTCCGATTCACTGTCATTTCCCAAATGAACGATTATTTCAAAGTGACACAGTTTACTCAGCACTCATTAGGCTCAAAGTGATTCTGAGAACGTGTCATGTTCCAAACTTACATATGTACATGCTTAAAAGTCATCAATTTTGGCAGTAGCAGCCCTCGACATCATACAATCCATGATCCTTTTTTTTAAAAGCCAAAAAAAGCACCAAATAATTGAATTGTTTTTTTTAAAAAGGAACTTACACAAACACTGACAATTTTTTGAGAGTCAATAAGAGAACTCTAAGGGAGTCTTTTCAGAGTGCCTGTGGCGACTCCTTTTGCAAGTCATTTTGACTCCCTTGCAAGTATCTTTTCTTACTCCCTTTAGCTTCTCATTACCATGAATGACTCCCTTTCAGTTCTCAAAAATGGCGATATTTCTGACTCTCCAAAGGGAGTCGTTTGAAAATGACTCTCTTACGATTCTCATTTGGTGACTCCCGTTTGAGTATCATTTTGAATTAACGCTCAAACAAGAGTCATTATTTTGATCACCTTAAGAGCTTCAATCTGCTATGACTCCCTTCAGAGCATCATTGCGTTGATATCAAATGACGCCCTTCTGGGCATAATGTGTTAATATTAAATGACTCCCATTCCAGTATTATAATATTCTCAACGCTTGGTCATCTTGCTGATCTTGCCCCCGGATTTCATGGTGATCTCAAGATAATTAAGAAAACAATGCCATTTCCTTGAAATCATGTATTGATCTTTTCATATAAAACACTATGAATACATACATACAAAAACATTTATGAAAACGCAAATAGCTTATATATAAACTTGGATATTTCATAACAACAAATATTTTTTGAGTGTTTTTTAATTTCTACGATATACAATATTTCTTTTTTATATAGTATAATTCGATTGTCTCCCACTTTTCAATAAAAGGTAGACCGAGAATGAAGAAAAACCACGAAGAAAGTTTTTCACGGCGCTAATTTGTGTTAATTAATATTTTACTCAAAATGAATACCAATTCTGTCTCGAAAATAGTGAAAATACAAACACAAAGAAAAATTGAATTTTGGGTTGCAGATTAAATAAGATAAAACTTTTCAAAAGTTACGTCACATACAGCCGAATAATGACGTTTACAAATGAAACTATAACAATAATTTGATTACAAATAAAAAAATTGCACTATGGTGATGGCGATGGTGTAGTGGTTGGTACCTTTGAGTGCGACCGCTGCGACCCGTGTTCGAGTCCAGTCATGTCGTATCTCAATACACCACTCCGATGCGCTTTAAAAGCAGCGTGTCAGCCCATTAGGAGCCATCGACTGACTGCACACTGGCCTTCGAGCAAGTTAGAGCAATGCTATACGTATCTCTGGCGGTAAGTCAACTAACAGTTGCAAGTCGGCGGGCGGAAGAACCAACCATTACGGATGGAAGCCCAAGGACTAAAAACTCCCGTTACTTACTTACTTACTTACTTACTCACTATCATGCATTTCTCTTAGTTCAATTAAAACATTTGCTACACCATCATCATCATTCATGGAACAGTGCGGCTCAAAAAACTGATTATCAACATCTTCATCATCACTGCTATCAGCAAGATTATTGTCACTTGCATTGATATCTAAAAGTCACTTCGAGTGTATCATTCTCTGAACTAAGTCTTCATGTTAAACTTTGATGTTTTTGCACAGCTCTTTTGATTTTTGAATTTCAATACACATCCAGAAGAATTGCATTGAATAGCGAAGTTGCCCTGCATTGCATGCAAGTTCCAAAAATGTCGAACGAGCCATTTGTAATTGGCTGTTTTATAAGAGCAATCAAATTTACAGGAAAATTTCATAATAAGAATCTAAAGAAAAAGTAACATACTGTAAAAATTAAAGCTGTCACAAGTAACCAAAATATAGTAGCTAATCATTCAAAATCATTTAGCTTTTCCCCAAATACTTTCATTTGAAGTCTATGGCTGAAAGAAAAAACAGCGTACTTATAACATATTCAGTTACTGTCTGCATAGTCAACCGTGTTTTGTGGGCCATCATCAGTGTTGTTTTGTTGTTCTTTAAAATAAATTTAAGGAGTAAGCAAGCTAACTTATTATGTAGAATAATAATAGCCGATTATTTAAGAACAAGAAAACAAATGAAAAAAACTGTCAGTCACACGGACACATTCAATTTCGTCAAGAAAAGAATCCAAGAATAGTACAACTAGAAACCTCCTAATATGAAAAATGTATATGTTACCAATGAAACCAGTGAACCAGTGAAGTTGATAAATTATAAATGTTTTTTTTATTCAATGCGATCATACGGTCGTATTAAATAAGTTTACAATTTTTGTGATTATACAGGGAAATATCTATACAAAAGAATAATTATTTAGTAAAATGCAAAGAAAGTACCTCTAAGAGTTAATAACCGTATTTTTATTGTTTAAAGGTGGAAAATCTTTTATACCGTTATGTGACATCTGAGACTCTCATTTAAAGAATTGCTTACGTAAAATTTTTTAAAGCGTGCGAAACAGTGGCTTTGTTTTTCGATTTGACTCTCCGACGAGTATCAAAATGACTCCCTTAAAGAGCCATTTAACTTACATCACTTATGATCAGTTAAAGGAGTCAAATTGACTCCCTTCAAGGTGGTCATTTTAAGGAAATTGAAATTGACACTCCTTAAAAGCAAAGTGACTCCCTTAAGATGCTCTCTGTATCATCTGATTTACTCTCTTAGGTTATCATTGTTCAATGACTCCCGTTTAGGAGTCGCAATGACTCCGCTAAAACTGTCAGTGAAGGAGAATTATTAATTCGTTTCTTCATTTTTATTTATGCTTATCTTTATTTAGCAGCTGTACGCCGCTATACACATCTAAAATCATGCAGAAAAAGTTCTAAAAACCAAACATTAGCGCTATCAACATGACCACCCTCAAACAAAGTTATTAACGTGCATAAACATGGCCAGTCTCAAACTAAGGAGATCTATCTACAAAAACATATAAACTAGCTTGTAGCTTTAGCTAAAATTGCCCCCGCGTTCAAGCTTTTCAATTCGTACGTATAGCAAGCTATACATTGCAAGCTATGCAACGGAAACAAAAATAACAAAACTTTGTCACTTTTTGTTTAAGTCTATGTCACACTGATGCTAATATACCTTTCAAAAAGTGTAAATAAGGCTTAACAAGTAATATCAGAAAGTGCTTGCTACAAACAAATGAAATGTGTGAACTGAAACTTGGATACGTATTTTATAGTCAAAGTAAGATTAGTTAATAAAAATTATGTAAGAGCCATAAAAAAAAGAAACTAAAAGAAATTAAAGCAAAAATCCATTAGAAATTTGCGTTTTAAACTTTAATTCAAAACAAAAAATAGCCAACGTTTACATAAAATAACAAGAAAAAAATATAAAAAGGGTTAATTGATCGTGATCACTAGTGGAGGACAGTTAAAGAAGAAAAACAAGAATTCGTAATATATGGCTTTCTTGCATATACACAAATCCAATTAAAATGGCAAGATCTACCAAAAATCAGTGCATTGAATAAAATTTATTGAATGAAAGATTTAGAGTTAAAACATATACAAACATAAAATGGCAAAATGTCAGATTTCAAGCTGTGGTTCAAAATCCTTGTTGTTCACTTCACTAAAACAACGCAAAAGTAACATAAAAAATGTTTCATTAATTTTAGCATACGAACTTTTTAAATAACATAATATAATATAATAATAAATTAGGAAAGAGATACGAAAAAACATTCTGTCTCCCACTTACAGACCAAGCTTTGAAACAGGAAAAACGCAAAGTCAGCTAATAATTGTATTCCACCGTGTAACGTCAACACAAAAGTTGGAAGATGATGATGATGATGGTAATGATGATGATGATGATTAACAAAATAGGAAACTGACATTCGCCTATCTCGTGAAACTACTATGCCTCCTCGCACGCATACGCTCGCTGCGGGGGCAACAATGCACTTCAGTTCTTCAGTTCTTCTTTCCTTCTTTCACTTCGTGTAATAGCCAAAGACTTGTATCTCGGTGAAGTGCAAAAATTCTGTATCATGTAATGTGATTCGGATGTATCTTGCAGGTTTATTTTCATAGCAGGAATTAATTATATAAACCAACGACCCATCGTTAGGTATGTTATAACATACAATGGAGTCACCATTATTTAGAAGACGAGTGGTGATTTGAGCATTACGAAATCTGCTTCTAAATCCATCAAATCTGTTGTAGATTCTGATCCACAGGATGTGAGAAACTGTTTGTAAATCAACTTCCCACCAAGGCCCTGATTCTTTTATGGTATGTATTATGTTCGATAAGTTTCCGTCATTTCCATTAGCAGCTTGACAATTACTATTTAATGTAGTTGACAACCATGCTGGCTTCCTGCGAGACAACTGTAACAATCCTAGTAAAATAGTAACAGAAACATTGGTAATATGTGTGACCACGAAATCAGTATAGTAATATTAATTAATGTTTATTACATGACTGCATCTTATAAAATCTTAGTCGTTCTCACATGGAGTTCAAACAATGTAGCCATTACAGACTGGAGTCCAGTTTCCCTTTCTTTTAAGCCTGGTGGTTGATAGATTTGGCGAAAGAAACTTGGAATTACTAGCTACAAAATAAAATCACCATTACGACAAAGTGTCTTGATTCTGCTTTGGACGCGTAAGCCGATTGGAAAGCCAAGAAATCATAGATGATTTGTCAAAAAAGCAAATATCCTGCAACTAATTTTTTCGTTGACATTAATGCCGCTTTGTTTTCTTTATGCACCCTCTCCAAGTCGATCCTTGAGAAACGTTTTGGTAGAGAAGTCAAACTAAACGCAATATCTACATGGCACCACACAGCGGTTCTTGTACCAAGAACTTCTTCAATTATGACCCGAAATCAAATACAGACTAGTTTAAAACAAACCCCGAAAAGTAGCTGACTGGCTATTGTCAAGAAATCTTCCAACGTGGTACCCAGGAGGTCAATTTCTCAAACAAATTACGATTAGGTTCAAGGTGTGTGACACTGCGAATAGGTTAGTTTTAAATTTCTTAGCTTCATTGCTTGATCTAGCATGTCAATATCAGGATATAGCCTAGCACCGACCTGCGACTATTAGCACTTATGCACGTTAAAATTACTAATAAAATAATCTTTTAATCAAATGGTTGCATAGTTAAACTTGAATTTTATAATGATGGATTTACATTTGGTGATGCTTATTCTGATCATTTCTGATAAGATCCAGTTGGCTAAGATTCCAAATATTGTCAAGCCGGTAAGGGAATACACTCAGGTTCCTGCTTTAAGACGTGCTTTCTGTTCCAAATAGAGCATCACTATCATATTATGCCTTCGTCAAAGATCTTTAAAGATTTTGATTCATTTAAAAGCCTTGGTCAGTATGTTGACTTAAATGATAAAGAGTTATACTGTACAGTTGTAATGCCAATAGCAGTTACCATATGCTAGTGCATATACCTAGGATTTAGTAATATCATTAATTCCATAACAACATGTCCCTGTAAAATGTTCTGCAATTTCTCCTTTGATGAGGATGTCTCATAATTAAGTAGTATTGCTACAAGAAATTTTTACTAAGACTCTGTGTTCATATCTTGCTATTTTAAGTAGGTTTACAGTTCGTGGTCTACCACATCAACTTAGCAGTGTTTTCTATGCTGTAAATAGAGGAACATCCACAAGGTGTGGGAAAATGACTACTAGAATTCAAGGAAACAAATTAGGCTTCAGTCTGACAGGATTAGTTTGTAAGAACTCAGTATTAGATCGTGCTCCCACGATATCTTGTTTTGTAATCGTTTCCATATTCTTCATAAGACCAGAAATAAGTATTCTTTGTACCTTTACATAATTTATGAATGCTACAATGAAAAACATTATGTGATTGATTAAAAAGAAAGGAAGGGAAAAAACGTCGATGCCAGTATAAGAAGCTGTTAAATATGTGCCTGGCATTGTTCCAACCTATCCTAATTTTTAACTGAAGATATTCAATAGATCTTACGTCTTGTTTTGATGATGGAATGCTTCAGAACTTTTCCCATCCACACACTTCCTACAGGTGACGCTGTCGTGTAGTCTCCAGTCAGAAAATTTTCATTACAAGATGAAAACCACCAACCAGCGTTATCGTGATTTTGTGAGCAGCTTCCCCTGTTTTCATCATTGTCAACATCATATGTAGAGAACTCCTTGCCATCAACACCATCGAATAGCGACATTGTACTTCCATCCAATATATCTTGCACGGTTAAGCGATATTTCTCATCTTTGCTTCCTACCATGAAACGAGCATATCTGGCACTGTAAAATATTTCATCTTCAGTTCGTACTGTAATCTTTGCTTCACTGCTTATACCACCTGTGAGTTGGTGAATATAATCATTTCCCAACCAATGTGTCCCATTTATATCACCAAAGCCATTTTCATATTCTGTCCAATTTTTATCAAAGGAAGGCGTTGCACCGTTTCTTTGCATTAAGAGAGTCCAGCCTCCACCAGCATCATCCATATCACACCATACTTTATAACTGCTTGAACCAGTTGGCGATATCTCATATATCCCGCTTTGGTTATATCCATCAGATTTCATTGATAAACAATCAGTTCTTTTAACACTGTAAAACGTATTGTTTAATCGATCTACAAAACTACTGTTATGAAGCGAATCAGTGTAAAGGTATTCAGTGAAGACTTCACACGAATGTCCTATGGAGAGCTTTTGTATGTTAACTGCTGAGCAACTTCCATTTACCCAGCATTTGCGTAGACATTGTTCTTCTGTGAAAGTCCATGTGACTTCCGAAGAAAGTGATTGAAATGCTTTTCCATTATACAGTAAATGTAATACCTTTCGCAATGGGTAATCATCTAAAAGAGTTTTATTCATTCAATTAGAAAGTGAGGATAGTTTGACAAACAGTCGAAAGTCCCCATAGTTTAAAAGTCCCATGCTCAAGTACCTATGTCTATGTGTGGTTGATTATATAAAGGAAAATACACTTCGAAGATTTTTCCATGTGCATGAGTAACTGCTGTTGGTAATAAGACAAACATGTACAGTGTGTTTCGTAATGTTGGAAATGGAAATTTTAAAGTTGTTTTTTTAAATGAATATATCGAATTTTAAAATAATTTTTACATCAATGGAAAGCCATTTTCAAGCTCTTTCGGCTATTATATTTTTGTGAAAAATGAAAAAGTGGGTTTTGAAAAAATAAGGAAAATGTCATCGAAAAATGTAACTAAATTTTTAATGGTCGATTAACACGTAGTTTAATTACATCGTGCTTATTGTTTCAAAACACTGAGTCCATTTAAATTTTTTATTAATTTTATGTATGCGTTGAGACCCCCAAATTGATATTTTAAAACATAAAAGTTTAACGTTTTTCGTGAACACACAGCTTAAATTTGTTTATTGTTTTCCAAATTGCTGTCATTGTTTCAAAAAATCTTTTCTTTTCATTCACATCTTAATCGACCATTAAAAATTTAATGACATTTTTCCAAGACATTTCCCTTATTTTTTCATAAACCACTTTTTCATTTTTCACAAAAACATGCTATCCGGAAGAACTTCAAAATGGCTTTCCAACGGTGTAAAAATTATTTTGAAATTCGGTATATTCATTTAAAAAAACAGCTTTAAAATTTCCATTTCCAACATTACGAAACACACTGTATATCCTTCATTGGATAGTTGCCTTAGCTCTAAATGAAGTTCGGTTGGCGTCATTATTACCTTAGGCATCTTTTAACTACAGTTGTTTTGCACACTTTTTGATCAACTGATATGCCATAACTATTCGGAGGGTTCACTTTGTGCCGCGATAGTGTAGTGATTACTACCTTTGAGTGCGACCGCTGTGACCCGTGTTCGAGTCCAGTCATATCTCAATAAATCTTTTAATTAATTACGTCACAACAAGCAACACCTCGTTTTCACACTGAATATTTGCTTGTAATAACATAATTCATGAAAAGGTCTATACACCATTCCAATGCGCTTTAAAAGCAGCGTGTCAACCCATTAGGAACCATCGATTGACTGCATACTGGCCTTCGTGCAAGTTAGAGCAATGGTTTACGTATCTCTGGCGGTGAGTGAACTAATAGTTGCAAATCGGCGAGGCGCGGAAGAACCAGCCATTACGGATGGTGCCAAAGGACTAAAAACTCCTGTTACTTACTTTATTTAGCAGTCACTTTCTTATGAAGAACGCGTGGAGCTGCTTAAAAGGATGAAAGGCTTTGAGGCATTAGTACACGAGGAAGGGTCGGCCGATGATTGTTTTGATTAGTTATCAGAAAAGTGACATTGTTTATTAACTGAGAAGTGAATTGTTACATCAAAAAGACATTAAAATGAAATGGCAGCGATTAGTCGAAGACACGAAGTCTAAGTATGTTTTTTATTATTTGTTTGCCTGTTATGCAAAAAGATTGATTTAAACTATATTTAATCAGCACAAAGTTCTGCATGGGCGTGATATCAGTTTTAAACTTGTACGTTTTTGTAGTGTAGAAGATTTATATGACTAATGGGTTCCATCAGTATGATCTGATATCGGGTAGTTTTGCATCTTGTGTATGCTGAAGCGATGATGAAAGTCAGAAAGGAATCTAATATGTTAGGTGAATTTGTGTTTAACTTCTCTGTCAAATCTATTATGTTTAAGCTGTTTGTGACTCACCTTGGCAATTTCAGAAAATTTTTAAATTTTCTTGTCCAAGATGATACCATGATCTTTCAGGGAAATTTAAAAGGTCTGCCTGTGAGCAGGCAGCATGCTTTTGTTGGTGAGTGGACTTATAAATGCTTTGCAAAAAAGAGCTGAGAAAAATGAAAAATGATAAGATTATAAAACATCATTTTACCAATGGGAATGGAGCGCACACTGTTGACGCGCTGCGAGAGACGCCGAGTGGGTGTTTAGGTTTTCAAATGTTCTTACTACGTGTTCTTGACGTTGATGTTTGATACGTAAATTACTCTTTAATGTACAACTAATTTTTGTAGGGAATTTTGAACATAACACATAAACAAGTCTACTGTTTTGAAGATCCCATTGATTTTTGAACTGTAAATTCTTCAACAAAACCAAAAACTACCTGTACATTCTGTTGTGTTGAAAGGATTTATACAAACACATCTATATCCATTTGAAGTTGGGACGCAAGTGGTGTTGGCTCCACATCTGTGCGCATTTCCACTGCAACTGTTCTAAAATCAAAAAGGTCATTCTAAATTATGTAAAGCGTTGCATTGTGGTTCAGTTTAGAATTAAATATAGTATTCCTACGGGTAAAACCCGACTCTAAAACTGATTATATTCACATTTTAAAATAATATATCAAGCTTTCCTTGTGAGTGATGTTACGATTCATCTTAAACTGCTTTGGCAATATACAGTCTGTTCAAGAAAATAGCAACAAAAGTTTTGATCGCATTTTTGAGGAAGATATCCAATTATGTTTTATAACAATAACTTATGTCAGTGTTTTTTTTTCAAATAGCGAAAAGTGGTCCTTTCAAATTTCCAAAAAACAGTTTTTTTGGGATAAAATAAGCATTTTTAGGAATTTTTGCCAAAAATATTGAGAAAAGAAATATATTATCATTCTGCAGATACTTTAATGGAACAACGAATACTAAGCACGTTACAATAGAAACTCAACGAAAAAAATCCTAGTGATACAAATCAATGAAAATAGAGCATTGTCTTCGTCGTGAAATAATTATTTCTATTTTGAAGTCGAAGTGCACATTAGGAAGGGAAATTCCATTACAATCAAACTAGCATTTTTTTTAATTTAATAGAGTAAAACTATCGTGATAATGAATGAAA
The DNA here is from genome assembly GCA_027922465.2 of Turritopsis dohrnii. Taxonomy (NCBI): domain Eukaryota; kingdom Metazoa; phylum Cnidaria; class Hydrozoa; order Anthoathecata; family Oceaniidae; genus Turritopsis; species Turritopsis dohrnii. Next base: position 1,986,832 of record BQMF02000012.1, read on the forward strand.
AACACTAGATTCATGATTGAAATATAGACTCTCTGCTTTAAACATGAAATCTGAAAGGTAGCAACCAAGGATGGAATATTTCATATGAGAGCTTTCAAATTTTAACAAATGATGTGAAAATTTGCTTCAATGAGCTAAAATGTAAGTTTTTGAAAAATCTAAAATGCAAAAGATAACTTATATCTTCAATCTACATCTTAGCTTTTTTAATCAAAGTATTATGGATATTTGTATCCAACAACATATTGTCATCAATTTGTATCGTGCATCTCATCTGATGTAATAAGAACAATCGCTGGTAATAATTCAATTATTTTGAAACCAATATTTCTGGAATGGACAGGTTTAAGGTAATGTCCTTTGAATGGCACTATGGAATTTTTTATTCCCAAATGACTCTGTATGGAAATAAAAAGGAACTATATGATAAAACACGGCTTAAATATGAAGCAGAGTAAATCAGATCGACATCACTTGCAGTAGATTGTGATGTATTATTCCTAATTCAGACGCTATATTTTTCTGAAAATGTGGAAATTCTCATCATTGGTAGCTCTGTTTGCGCCCAAATTTATTTTGTTGAAAGAAAAAGACATTTGAAATGATATTTTAGACGATATACTTCTCATTCGCCAAAATTTAAAATGTCAGAAGACTTTTAGAAAGATGCTGAAATTCTCCATTGACCAAATATTTAAAGAATACATATGGAATTCCAGAATCCTTGAGTGCTCCAAACCATTGGGAAAGCTATTATAAAACATTTATAGATGGTACATTTAAACTTGCAGACTCGAAAAGTGTGATTTTTTCTTTCTTTTTTAAACCAACCGAGTTAAGCCACTACTAGGCAGAGAGCTACAAGATGAGAAAAGGAAGAAGAGTTATAAACAAAGATGAGAAAGATGAGAAAAGGAAGAAGAGTTATAAAGACAGATGAGAAAGATGAGAAAAGTTATAAAGACAGAGCAAGGTGGCGGTTAACCTTGGATTTAAAAGATTGCAGATCATACTCAGCAGGAAAACATAAACATAAAAATAATAACATAATATAATAACATAAACATGATAAACGTGATAACATAAACAGTAAAGTGACATTGGAGTGATTAAGAACATGCTTTATCTAGTTTCTCCATTGGAATATGCCGTCCCAAAGCGCACTATGTGATGTATACTAAGCTAGTTCGATGAAATGCATAGTTTCCTTTAACCGTATTTAATTTCAGATGAAGAGCATTTTCGGATGCGAAGATATGTCGGTTGGAATATTTCTTCTAATCGTCTGGTGGAATATTTCTATGATTTAATGCTCCTAACTTTGGAAGCGCATAGCTACTAATCTAGAAATGTACTTCATTCGTAAAAAAAAGTATTGGAATTTTCAATCTTTCATGTATCTATATCTACGTATTTATAGTACGTTCAACTAAGTTTCAATGTGCAATGCAACAAATTGGCTTTGAATAAGAGAACCCCAAAAAAACACTTTGCGCCATTTGAAAAAAAATAACAATGACTTATAACTTATACTTATTTTTATATCACGAGAAAGACCAAAAAATAAAGATTTCATCGATATAAAGTTTATAAAAATTAATTGCATATTTTCTTCAAAAATGTGATGAAAATTTTTGTTTCCAATTTTTTTGAAACACACTGTATTTCCATCTGATCTTACTTGGCGGAACTCCCAGTACATCAATTTTTAATGACTCGCCTCGCTATAAATCGGCCAGATTTTCTTCAAAGTAATGAAAATAGTCACATTCTGTTGAGCAGAATATGTTTTCAAAACAGTTATTGACTTTGAAAATAAATTAGCAAATAAAGTCGAAATTTCGATTTAATTCAATTCAATTTAATTCAATTTAATTCAATTTAAATACAAAACAAAAGAAGGTGTAACTACATATGAGTAAAAATTTCATTTGATAGACCAATTAGAAAGAGCCATAGCGGCATCATGCCGAAGTTAAATTTGTTTTGAGCGTGTTTCAGCGAATTATTCCCTGGAATATTTGGCGAAAAAAATTTAATTTGTATTACGCTGATAGGAAACGCGTCTGACAGATCTTACTCGATAGATTTAATTCCGCAATTCATTGCACCAGTCTACATATAAAAAGCCTCTTTACTTACCTCTAACTCATAATAAGCAAACCTTTGATCGACATGAAAACCGACTGACGTTTCATAAATACTACAGTAGTTGTTGAACAAGCATTCGTATTTACCATTGGTTTTATTTATAGAAATTGAAAATCCCACAAATATTCCATCGGACAAAGAGACTTGCGTTGCGCACTTCACTTTACTATCTACCAGTGAAACGTTAAGTGATTGAACTTTCAACCCAGCATAATGTTTAAACTTGTAAGGCTTGATGCTGATCTTTCCTTCATTTCGTATGATTTCTGTCTCGAACATACTCGCAATCACCGACCAGAAAGCTATTAAGAAAGGTCCAAGTAAACGCATGTTGATCGACTTTATTTATTTCAAGATTTATTTATTGCCATTCTACTTGTCATTTATTTTTCTCTTATTTAAAAAATCTTAACATGAATATGTTACTTCCTCTTCCCAATTTGAATAACCTTACAATATTCAGCATTTCGCTTCGTTAAGTTTCAGCGTGGACCATTCTTACAACATCAATTGCTGTTTTAACTATGACTATTATAAAATGGTTTGCTATTTTTACGGAACACGAACAGACATGTTTCGACTTCAGGTCTGTTAAGTAAGGATGACCATACTTTGCGCTGATTTTTCTTGGCGAAATATCCGAACTTTCTACTTATAGTTTAGTCACGAAGGACTAATGTTAGTTGGTGTTAATGTCTCGATAGTGATGTATTTTAGCATTCTTGAGAGTGGTTTAGTGGAAACTATTTCAAACAGCTTCTTACAAGCATATGTTTTATTAGTGCCCGCAATAGGACATAAAGGGAGTTTCAACAGTGCTCGCTCGAATTCGATGAATGAAAAATAATGGAAAATGAAAAATGTATTGCTTACTATTATTTCACATTCAGTAGTTTCTTAAAATTTCGACAGCTAGTTATAACTTACGAAGTTCTACTTTACTTGTGGTAAATACTTTTCAATTATTTTTGATAACAAATCCGATTGTCAAAAGTACTGTATAGGTCAATTAAAAAAACGAGATTAAAATCCACTATGGGCTTTGCAAAGGATGGTTCAAAGTTCGTTACAACAATCACACAAAGTCGTATTGTCATGTAAAATACCGAACGTAACAGAGCTGTTAAAATTAATTTGGAGGCAATGATATAATAAGCGAAGCGCTAGAGCTCTGACTCGGCATGTTGAAGTGAGGCATCTTTAATAGTGGCAAAACACTGAAAACGCAAGTGAGTTTACACTAAAATCCTCCTCAGCGGATGGATGTATAAATTGTTTTGATAAAAATAACAACGTCCAATTCCATAAATTTGCCTTATATCATGTGTAGACCCTTTCATTTTCATTTTTGCGAAAAATGCATTACAAAAACATTCAAGAAAATCATCAATTAACTCTATGCTTAAGAGCCCACCACCTCAACTTATGCATCATCATCATCACTGCAAACTCCAGTTAAAAACAAGTCAAACTTTGCTAAAACCCCAACAAAAAGGTAGTTGCAACAGAAGCTTAGGAGTAAGGACTAAAAAATCTCAAAAAGTTTCTTACTGAAGACTCAGCCCCAATTAACTGAAAATACCTACTGAAAGCCACCCTAAAGTATTGATAGAAAAATGCTATGTTGATAAGATTCTGCTGTACCTTCAACTGTACCTTTAGCCCAAGGTAGTTTAAATTTACGAATTATGTTGTTTTCATCCCGGATGTGTGCCACAAGTTAAAGCTTGAAAGATATAAAAGATATAAAAGATATAAAAGAAACTGTTGACTCTGGGGTATAAAAAATAAAATGGAAAAAATATTCAATTATCAAATGATCTTCAAGATTAAAAAGCATTAAAATTTTGGAACAACATTTCCAACAGTCGTGTATAATTCCATTGTCACAAATAAAATACCAAAATAGAGCAGTTCTCAGTGGCGGATCTAGAGGTATGTCGAAATTTGTGTAGGAGAGCATTAACATAATTTGTGAATTCAATTTATATTACCAATGGGATTATTTGAACGCTTTTCTTTTATGGTTAGATTGCTAACACTCTCCTACACAAATTTCGACATACCTCTAGATCCGCCACTGGTTCTGTAACTGCACACAATATAATTTTTGATGACTTCAGGTCATCTGTATTTTGCAGATGTTTGCAGCACTATAAAGTCCGTTAGAAATCTTGTCTATTTTTAGGTTTTTTAGGTTTTACGAATATTTATTCTGGATAAAACACTTCAACTTTACAGCTGTTATGAACGTGTGTCCAGTAAATAATAAAATTAAATAAAATAATTTACATAGTATAATAAATAGATATAAATAAGGTTAAAATGTTGCTAAAATGCTGTTAAAATTTGAAAAATGTATCTAGAAAATGCACAAATTCTTTATTTTCTGGAGCTCTGCACTCCAGAGGGAGCGAGTTAAAAACTTTCGCTCCTGTATAATAAAAACCTTTCATGGCAAATTCTCTCTTGATCACGGGGAGAACAATAAGCTTTGATGTATTAGTTCCTTTTATGGAAAAGATCTATCACTTCACGACACTAATAAGCTTTGAATTGTTTCTTGTATTCTTACTATGAGTGGATAGTTTGAAATAGTCAATGAATGGATCAACAACTTCTCCTTCCAAGCAGGATTTAACAAAGATGCATGCATGCTTTTTGTTTGCATTACTGACGGATCGAAGTTCTTTGGAGCTAATAATCTTCTCTGCTCTTTTGTGGAAAGATACTAGTTTCTTTTCTTGTGAGGAAGTTTGTTGAAGAAGATGGAGACCGCAGTATGTAAAAGTTGGAAGTATCACACTATGGTAGATTGCTCGTGCGACATCAACATTTAACATGAACCTCAGCTTTGCAAGAAGATTCAGTCTGGAAGACGCTTTCTTATAGCAGGAGTCAAAAAACAAATTCATATTTAAGGTACTATCAATAGGTACCCCAAGATACTTGTACTCCTTTGTAACAGTAATGCTACAATCATTAACGTACACCTGGAAGTCTTTTAGATGGGTATTGACTTTTTTAGTGGTGCAGAATAGGAGTGCTTCGGTTTTTCCCTTGTTTAAGTTCATTATAAGTTCATTTTTGTCAAACCAGCTCGAGACATTGGCAAGATCTTCTGTAAGCAACTTTGCAATATCATCCCCGGACTTCGCATCAACGTATAACACTGTATCATCTGCATATTTTACGATTTGACAGTGTTTGATGACGTCAGGTAGGTCATTAAAGATCATCAAGAAGAGAAGAGGGCCCAGAATAGAGCCCTGTGGGACTCCTGATGTGATTTGGAAGGGCTCAGACAGGTTTTGGTTGTAGTCTATCGTTGCTGTTCGAAAAAATAAATAGTCTGTAAACCAGTCAAATTCACGATCATGTATGCCATAAGCGGGTAGTTTAGCTAACAATTTTGCACGGCTAATGGTATCGAATGCTTTGGACAGATCTATAAAGCAGGCTCCAACTAAATGGCCTTTGTCCACCTTTTTACGGATGGAGTCAAGAAATATTGTAACAGCGTGCTCAGTGGACATTTTTCTGCGAAAACCAAATTGGTAACTGTTTAAGAGTTTATTTTCTTCCAGGAAAGTTATTAATTGCTTGTGAGTAATCCTTTCAATAATTTTTGAGATGGTTGGTAGGATTGATATGGGGCGATAATTGTCTAAAACTGATTTTGGTCCAGATTTATAAACCGGTACAATACGGGCTGACTTCTATTCATTTGGTACGATTCATGTTTAAAGGAAAGGTTTATTACATGTGCTAGTGGTGACTTTATGATCTCTCGAGCGTCCTTGAGGAAGGTTGCTGGCAAATCCTTTGCTAGGTTTTGTTGCTTGTGCCTGTGATGTGCCTGTGAGCTTTGTGTGTTGTGTGATGCATGTTTGTGAGGATCGGGTGCGAGCGTGTTAATTTTTTTCTTCTCTAGGTTTGACTTAAAAACTGTATTTTCTGCTTGTAACTTTTTGGCGACCACCTCCTTTGTTTATCTGAGCTAGTGTGGTGGTCCCCTTCCTTTTTTAAGGTAAATAAATTCAATTCAATTCGCTAGCGAAGAAATCTTACGATGTGGTCTAGCATACCCTCACCCCTTATTGATAACAAAGCAGATCTGCGGTGCAATGAAAGAAATTCCATGGTCTGCCTCCATCATGCCAATGATCTTATTAACAGTATAGCATTAATATTGAAGAGCTCTTATTTTCTGAAAACTTAGAAAACAATGGGTATTTCAGATGCACTTCATAATCATCTGTACTTGCTCATCCAAATTTAGTCTTTAATTGGCTACTGAACTACTTATTGATCGAATGAGTCTCAATGTATAAAAAAATAAATAAAGAATAACGACCACATTGTGGTCGTTGCACAGGATACAAAACATTCAACTTCAAAATCGACAATTGTTAATTGCATACACTCGTAACGAACTGAATTTTGAATATTAAAAGGCTATTCAAGGTGGCAAAAGAAACTATGACTTTAGAATAACAATAAATTTTCACCAGCATCAATACAAGAAATCAAGGTGCTTGATACTGAACAAAATGCTAGGACTTTTTTTGATAGTTTTCTGCCCAGTAACTGCAAGTACGTTCGAGAAAGAAGTTATACGAAATGAAGGAAAGATCTCCATCAAACCTTACAAGTTTAAACATTATGCTGGGTTGAAAGTTCAATCACTTAACGTTTCACTGGTAGATTGTAAACTGAAGTGCGCAACGCAAGTCTCTTTGTCCGATGGAATGTTTGTGGGATTTTCAATTTCTTTAAACAAAGTCAATGGTAAACATGAATGCTTGTTCAGGAACTACTCTAGTATTTTCGTGACATCAGTTGGTTTTGATGTCGATCAAAGGTTTGCATATTAAGAGTTGGAGGTAAGGAAACATTTGCAATGTAAATTGAAGCAATTTTTGGAAGGAGTAGTTCTTGTAGTTAGCCAATCAATTTTCAAATTCTTCTTCACGAACAAGTTTTATTATCTGGTGAAAATATCTTGAATTCGATTAAATGAAGGAAAAAAGTCTTTTTAGACTTGCAGTTCATGTGCAAAATTGTAACTACTTACGTTCAAAGTACTCCGGTGTGAGGCTCTAAGACACATAGAAAAGCTTTGAGAATAAGGACGTTTTATAAGGAAACTTAAGTCAGTGGATGGAGCAACTACTTGCTAATTGCCTACTTCAAAGGAATAATTTAATAGAAACAATAGCAGTACTATGCGCCATTTAAATTTAAAATCTACAAGAAAAAGTATTCGAGAAAATGAATGAAAGTAATCGAAAAAAACAGAGTGTTATTAGCCTCTTTAAGGTACACTTGAGAAAATTACTGAGTAAAACTACCCGTTGGTCCACATCTTTTAAACCTGGTTTTAAGCCGAAAATTCACATTGAGGAATGAAATACTTTTGAAAGACACTGATATGAAACAGCAAACACAATCTTATCGCCTTTTTAGTCATGTTATACACAGCACAAAATAAGGCAATAGAAGTGTTAGACGAAGAACATTTAAGTAGGAATGTTATCACTTGATTCAAAAAAATGTGATGTGCATCTTACGCTCATGTTTTTGTCAGCTTAAAAAGTGTACTTTTAGAATAGTTGCAGTGGAAATGCGCACATGTGTGGAGCCAACACGACTTGCGTCCCAACTTCAGATGGACACAGATGTGTTTGTATGAATCCTTTCAACACAAGAGAATGCACAGGTAGTTTTAGGTTTTGTTTAAGAATTTACAGTGCCTTGTTTGAAAGTGAAACACCAATGGGCCTTCAAGACAGTTCAATGAGCAAGAGCATTGATAACAGAATTTCATTTACGATATGATTAGGAGTTGCTAAGGAATAATTAACTCACTAAATTCAAATAATATATCAACAAAATATACAGTGAAAAGTTAAACAAGATTGGGAAGACCTTTGGCCATTCCGGTTCGGAGACCGTGAGCTCAACCTCTGACTAAGCCATGACATGGAAATGATTGCAACAACGAACCAATCCCCTTACTTTTTTGCTCTATATGAGAGCGGTGTTGATGCCTGTATTTAGGTAGTTTAGTTGAGTAGTGTCATGGACAACAATCAGTTATGTCGCTGCAAAAATATTTTGTTGAAGAATATTTGAATCAAAAGTTTATTGAAGATGAAACCAAAGGCGTAATTCGTGTTGACGCATTTTAAAGTGCATTTCATGATAATATAACCAACCATACATTCAAAATTATAAGTAAATTTTGCCATTTATTCTCAATAATAAAAACAAAGATATAAGTTTAAAAAATTAAAAAAAAAAAAAATTATATTATATTAAAACTGTAGAGTTAGAAGTATTGGCCGAACGAACTGACGCATCAGTATTACCAGAACGAAAAGAAGAATATCATGAATTCTTAAGAGCATATACTGATATATTTTCGAAAAATGTATACAACGAAAGGGACTACACCTATCATAATTTAAAAGACATCACAAAAAATGAGAATATAAAGGTGGTCAGGGGTGATAAAGACAGCTCGATTGTAATCATGAATAGCAATGATTATAAATCAAAAGTACAAAACATGCTGGCCGAAGGAATCCAAAATGGAAAATATAAAGCCACACTAGACACGACGTTAGCAGACTTAAAACGCTTCCAGGATTTTCTCTATCGAAATTTTAAAAATCACAAATCCTACGAACAAATGAAGGCAGTAACAAATCAACCAGCAAGACTTTATCTCACAGCCAAAACCCAGAAATTTCAAAATTTACAAAATATTTCACTTGACAACCTTAAATTTCGCCCAGTAATGGACCAAATAGGAACAATGACATACAATGCTTCAAAAGTAATTGCTGAATATCTGAAACCATTAGCCCAAAATGAATTCGTGATAAACGATACTTTAAAATTTCCAGAAATTATTGGAGCCGTACCTTTGGAAGAAGATGAGGAAGACGTATCATATGATGTGGAATCCCTATTCACAAACGTTCCCGTCAAGGATACCATAAATTATATTCTTACAGAAATATACGACAAAAAAGTCTTACCGAAAATGTGCAGCCGTCTTATCTTCAAACGTCTTCTCATAAAGCTTACTTCAGGATGTATATTCTCAGCAAACGAAAAATATTACAAGCAAGTTGAAGGTTGTGCTATGGGAGATCCCCTTTCAGTCACTTTATCTGGAATACACATGAACAGAATGGAAAAAGACGTGGTACGACCAGAAAAACCAAAAATGTACAAAAGGTATGTTGATGATGTGTTTCACAGAAGAAAAAAGAATGTCGAAGACGTCATGTTTCAAAAAATGAATGAACATCACAAAAACATAAAACTAACAATCGAAGTAAACCCAACAAAATTTCTGGACACAACACTAATACGGAGAAACAACACATACGAAAAATCTCTCCACCGAAAGGAAACTAAGCTACCAACTCACTGGAATTCCAAAGTCCCCAAAAAATATAAACGAAACGCAATCCTAACAGAACTACATCGAGCCAAGAAAATATCAGACAATTACAAAAATGAAGTTAAACTTACACGAGCAAAATACCAAAAAGCAGGATACCCGTACCGTTTCATAAGTAGTGTTATCAGACAATTTGAAGAGGAACGCGAAGAAAAACTTATCCCAGACTTTTTATTTGAAGAAAGAAAATTGATATTACTAAGACTTCCTTATTGCGAGAGAAATGAGCAGCTATTACAAAGATTCCAAAACAAGTTAAACGATTTTACTGGAGGAAAATATCGAGTTAGCATCATATGGCAAACAAGAAAAGTAAAAACGTTATTCCCACTAAAAGACCGAAACAAACACAAATCATGCGTAATATACGAAGGAACATGTATATGTGGAGAGAAATACGTTGGCGAAACGAAACGAAGCGCACAAGTTAGATGGTCCGAACATAACAAACCGTCGAATGAATCGGAACCAAGCAAGCATATAAACCAGTTTGAGAATCATGAATTTTCATGGATAATATTATTCCAGGCTCCTCAGCACACAAAGAAACGTAAAATACTAGAAAGCTACGTAATAGCGATTAGTAAGCCAAGTCTAAATGAGCAGATAGAATCGAAACAATGCATTCTATTCAGAAATGGTATTACCTAGGGACATTGTACATATAGACATATATAACATGAGCGATGTAAATGTTTTATACACACTTGAAAATGGTTTTTACCGAAAAGCTTCGTGCTGAATTTTAATATAATTTTTTAAACTTATATCTTTGTTTTTACATTCAAAATTATTCAAGGGAACTTGAGTTATAAACTCTTAAACTATGAGATTAACAGTACCTTAAAATATTCCCAAATTCTGACGGCATGAAATCTCTTTTAGATAATTACCCACTAGGAAAGGTATTACATTTAGTATATAATGGAAAAGCATTCCAATCACATTCTTCAGAAGTAAGATGGACCTTCACAGAAGAACATTGTCTACGCAAATGCTGGGAAAATAGAAGTTGCTCAGCGGTTAACATACAAAAGCTTTCCATAGGACATTCGTGTGAAGTTTTCACTGAATACCTTTACACTGATTTGCTTCATAACAGTAGTTTCGTAGACCAATTAAACAATACGTTTTACAGTGTTAAAAGAACTGATTGTTTATCAATGAAGGCTGATGGATATAACCAAAGCGGGATATATGAGATATCGCCAACTGGTTCAAGCAGTTATAAAGTATGGTGTGATATGGATGATGCTGGTGGAGGCTGGACTCTCTTAGTGCAAAGAAACGGTGCATCGCCTTCCTTTGATAAAAGTTGGACAGGATATGAAAATGGCTTTGGTGATATAAATGGGACACATTGGTTGGGAAATGATTATATTCACCAACTCACAGGTGGTGTTAGTAGTGAAGCAAAGATTACAGTACTAACAGAGGATGATGTATTTTACAGTGCCAGATATATTGGTTTCATGGTGGGAAGCAAAGATGAGAAATATCGCTTAACCGTTCAAGATAAATTTGATGATAATACAATGTCGCTATTCGATGGTGTTGATGGCAAGGAGTTCTCTACATATGATGTTGACAATGATGAACACGAGGGAAGCTGCTCACAAAATCACGACAACGCTGGTTGGTGGTTTTCATCTTGTAATGAAAATTTTCTGACTGGAGACTACACGGCAGCGTCACCTGTAGGAAGTGTGTGGATGGGAAAAGTTCTGAAACATTCCATCATCAAAACAAGACGTAAGATCTCTTGATTTTTTATTGTTACTTTTTGTTAATTTGTTGGAACGATGTTTACTATTTAGCAGTCATTGCAATGACATACAGCGGTGGATTTGGAAGGTAGTCCCAACTTGTGGAAAAGTGCATTAACATAATTTGTGAATTCAATCTACATGATCAAATGGGATCATTTGAGCGTTTTTCTTTCATGGTTGAATTTCTAACACTCTCCTACACAAATTGCGACTAGCTGTAGATCCGCCACTGGGCATATCGCTGCACTGTTTATCTTTTTGCTTTTAATAAAGGGATAGGTTTCTTAAGGTGTGCAATGAAATAGATTATGCTGATTTCAATCATTCATTTTTGTTGCAAGGATGTCTTTCTTTAATTAGGTTCAATGGAGTTATCTCGAAGGAAGCCAGCATTCTCATCAACGGAAGCTGAACCGTTCTGGGTGGCTGCTATGGGAAATGATGGCAACTTACATACAATGATTCACACCCTAAGGGAGCAACGACCTTGGTGGGAAGTTGATTTACAAACAGTTTCTCAAATCTTTTGGATCAGAATTTATAACAGACCTGGCCAATATAGTGGCCGATTCCGTAATGTTAAAATCACGACTCGTCTTCTAAATGACGGTGACTCCACTGTATGTTACATCGTAGCTGGAGGAAGTTCTTTGGTTTTCATAATTAGTTCCTGCTATGAAAACACACCTGTAAGATACATCCGACTGACATTGCTATCAAACTCATCATATTTCCACTTTGTTGAGGTGCAAGTTTTTGGCCATTTCAGAAACTGAGAAAGTGAACGCACCGAACATTTCAATACGGCTTTATTCAAGTTGTTGTATCCCAATTTCGTTCATGAAAGTTGCAAAAAAATATTTTTTATAAACACACATTTCCAGAGGCGTAGCCAAAGGTCAGTCAAAGTTTGTGGAGGAGAGTTAAGTCATTTAGGGTAGAAAAGGAAAGCGTGCAAGTAACCTAATCGATACTTAAGACAGAAAAAAAATATCGTAATGCTGGACTCCTCCACTTTCTGTGACTTACATTCCGCACATAAAACAAAATTTCGTAATTTTTCAACGGCCAAAATGGCCAGCATGAATAAATAAAATGACTGCATTTTATTGTTACTTTTATCTGTCTTTTTTCGTCTTAATTTATTGCATAATTTGTCATTATATATTCTGTCATGATGTTTATTTACGTTAAGAACACACTTAACAGAACGACTTAACATCGAATGCTTTTCTCTAAACATCCAGTTTCTTCGATACACGAAAAATGACGCCTGTTTTTTGTCGTGTGTCGTGCACGACGTTTTTTTAAGTGAGGAAAATAATTTTGAAGAAAATAGAAGAGAAGGTTCAAAAACTTTTGAATGGTCTCCCTTACATTTTTTTAAGGCGACCATCTCATACCATTAAAATAATTTTGAACATCTTGTTCTTTCCTTCTATCGGCACTAACGCAAGAGCACGTAGAATCTATATACAGATGCATGCATTGCCGCTCATTGTTTTTCTAATTTCATTGAAGTGTTTCCCTCCAAATGGCAGAAAGTGTTTTTTTCGTCAGTCATCAAGTAAGTCATGGTACATGCACAAGCAGTCATATGGCTTTCCATTAGGATCCTTGCCAAGAAGGTAAAAATTCCTTTTTTCATGCCATAAAAAGCTGCACAAAATGAAAAGAACAAAATAAATAAATAAGTTACGGATAGGGCAAGCAGCGCACGGTATATCAAATGCAGCAAATACAATATTCTCTTCGTCGCAGTGACTTTTGGATTATTTTGCCGACTGGAATGTTGTTGAACAGGCCTTACATTTAGTTTAATCGTATGTAAGTTCATTATCATATACAGTACACATCCGTTAATTCGAATGCCGCTTAATTCGAACATTCTTTATTTCGAACAAATTTTTCAGTCCCTTCAGTTTGGTCTAATAAAGTCTTACAATTTGTGCCGCTTAATTCGAACTCCGTTAATTCGAACATTTCGTTAATTCGAACAGTTTTTTCGGTCCCTAGGCTAAAAAACCACTTGTTAATTCGAACTTTTGCGCACTATTAATCTAAAACAGTAGTGAAAATCATATTCTTTCTTATGACTATGTGAAAATGAAGACATTTTTCTGATGGTGGTAAAATTTCTTTTTTCGTCCTTCTTTATCATCAAGATTAAGATTAACTACTTTGCAGCTATTGTCATCGCTTATTTGAAGAAAAAATGAGATGAAATGTGAAAAAATGAAAATGTTTTTGCAAAACGGCCTGCCTTTCCTTTTACCAAATGTACAACCACAACCTTGTTCTGTATTACTGAAGCAGCGTATTTTTGTCAAATTCACTTTCTTATTTTACTCGACTCTCTAGAACTTCTCTATCCCAAAATGCATGGCTTCGCAGAGTGTTGTAAAACGTTCCATTTTGAAATTGTGTGATTTTTTTTTATCTTTTTTTTATGACATCCGATTTTGAAAATTTGAATGTTTTTTTCTTTCATTCTTTCTTCTTACTTCTTTTCGTTTGCTGTTGACGTGCAAAAGAAATATGTAAGAAATTCTATTCGAATTCTTATTTTCCCCAAATTATCCGATAATTCGAACATTCGCTAATTCGAACAAATTTTTCGGTCCCTTGGGTGTTCGAATTAACGGATGTGTACTGTATATCATTTCATGTATATCATATAAAGAAGTATTTTATATAAACAAAGATAGAGGACTCAATATCAAAATAACAAATAATATAACATTCACGTAGCGATAAAGCGATTCTGCATACACCATACCAGATAGCCTTCGACAACATTGTGAAAACCTTCCTTTTATAACAAAGAAGGTATTCTTGGGGACATTGTCGTGTATGTAGACGTTGGAAGGCGTATGTGTCATTATTGTTTTGTTTTGTGTGTGAAATGGCTTGGTTTTTGTGGAGTTCTGATGGTTGTTGTTCATATATATCAGTCAGTGTTGTTTGTTTTCAAACTGTTTTGTTAGTGTGAGTTAAGAATGCTTTGTGTTCTATTATTTCACTAGTTATCTGTGTTTGTGTGGGCTTTTGTGTGCAAATGAGTGTGAGTGAGTCTGTCTGGCTGATTGGTGTGTTTCACTTGTGTGGAGTATGAGGTAAGAAAAATCGATAAATGAAGAAAATCATGGTGATTAAGAGATACTTTTTATTAACGATGTAAGAACTGTTAAAAATAATAACCATTGAGCAAACGTTTGGAGATGACTTTGGAATAATTATAACAAGGTTTGTTAGTGACATGAGGTGTACCGTGTAGTGAAATTTATTGATGTTGAGCAGAGTGTGGTTGCGTCGTGGGATGGCCAATGGTTTTGGATGTGGTGTGATAATGTTTTGCTTGCCTCCTTAAAAGTAGTAATGAATGATAGTAAGCGTGTATCTTCCTTTTTGCGTTCTTGGTGAATAATTTCAGCCTGTGTGAATGCGGGTGCTCCGGTTATTTGTTCGTTTATCAGATGCAATGGGTAGTTTCGTTCCATCAGAGTGCGTGTGAATTTATGTAAGTCTTCTTCCAAGTGTTTGTCGTTCGCTGTGACCGTGTTGCATCGTAGGTCTTGTGAGTAAATGATCCTTCTTTTGATATGCGCAGGGTTGTAGTGGAGGAAACAGGAACTGTGTGTGGGTTTCATGTGGAGTCTTGTTTTTGACTCAACAGCATTCATTTTAAAGTTAATCAACGAAGCTATAGGAAGCTAGAATCCTAATTTTTTTAAACTGCTGACTTACAAATTTTACCGTGATTTCACTCACTAAAATCATATTAATATCTAAAACAAGGAATCCTTCGTCATTAGTTAAACCAGAGACGGTGCGAGAAAGATGGAAAAAATCAAAACAAACAAAATGGCGGACGAGGACGGGACCGCTTCTCCCGCAAGAAAGAAGAAAAAGGTCTCAACAAAAAAATATAGAATACATGTGGGTGAAGGTGACAAGGTTTTGGCTTTAACAGAGCGCTTTATGTTTTTTAAAAACTCCTTGAGCTTCCCTAACTCATTGTCATGTTTAAAATTTATTATGGACAACATTGAGTTGTTGGAGGACAAACTCACAGAGGCTGCAACTAAAAGTAAAGTCAAGTCTTCTCCTGTAGTATCAGTGAAGCCAAGTACAAACATAAAAGTTGTTCCCTCAGAGAAAGATAGGCAAGATCTTCTGAAAAAGTCAAGTCATCTCAAGTTGGCATTCTAATCATTTTTGCTACTATTGTATTTCAAAATAACTAAAAAGATATTTAACTTTACATTCAGATTCTACTAGAATAATATGACTAAAATCATTCTTTATACTATTTACTGTCCGTGTTTAGATATAGATTGTTGCAGAGTGACATAGATTGTTTTATATATGTATCCTTTCCGCTTTCATAGTTCTTATTCAAAAAATGAAAAAAGTAGAAGAGGAGAGTGCTCTTCTGGGTTCTGTGTCTTGATTTTTTTTAAATTAGGGGAAACATGTTTATGAATAGTCGAGAAAAATCAAAGCAATCTATGCCAATCAACCTGCTCTTTTATGAAAATAGTCTTAATATATTTCACCCTATTCCCTGTGTTACACTATCTTGACAACAATTGAATACTGAAGAGCCTCAGCAACATTTTAAAATAAATGTTGCTGTAAAGTTAACACAGGCAGTACATAGGTTGGAGAACAATGTAGACTATTTTCTTTTTGTCTTATATTTCATCTTATATATACGGTACCTATTATATTTATGTATGCCCTGTTATGCTTTGTTTCTTTTTGGAGGATCAGTGGATATTTGAAGGAAAATCTACCATCACACTACCAACCTAGCTGTCTATCCTCTTTTTTCACTGTAGTAGTAGGCAGTGAAGACTGATCATGTGTGGATGATACCTTGTATTTGCAACAAGTTATTTTTTGTGTTCTCCTGCAGTTCTCTGTTGCAGTTAAAAATAATATTTGTAACTTGATTTATATTTGAGGGGGTGAGAATCAACAAAAAATTTCAACAAAATTATGTAACATCTGCCATCTCAACACAAAAATGAAATATACATAGCCTTTTGGTTAGAAATGAGAAAAAAAAAAATTACATGCTGAATTGTTATGTTCTAGCGAAATATACATTGCTCTGTTGATTGAAAAATAGAAATCTCAAATGTACACAAATGTCGAAATCAAATGGTTTTTTTTTCTCCCTAAGGTTTAGCCTTTTCAGTGAAAAAAGAAGTTAGGAAGTCCTAGTCATACCTTTTTGTTACAATGCTTCAGTCATAAGGTAGAGGACTGCTTTCATAAGGAAAGTGTGGTCATAATTCAATAGTTTTAGCTACCATAACATAGAATCCAAAATACTGATAAATGAAATACAGAAAATCTCTTCTAACCCAGTCTGGAAAAAAAGTGAATTCCATGCCATTCTGTGAAAAAGTCATATAGAAATTGAAAATCTTCACCGGAGATATCTGGAATACAACCGACATTTCCACATGGCTTGCCTTCTAAATCAAATAAAAAGTTTGAATTCTTCGCCTGTGTTTACATATTTAATCTATCTATATACACAGTAATAGGCAAACAATCAACCCGTCGTATGCTATTACACTAAAAGTTGTAGAAGACTGTACACAGTAATAGTATACGGACCTTTCTTACGCATGCGTGAATTACCGCTGTTCCTCTATCAAGCTCTATATATCTTTAACTTTAAGCTTCTTAATCTTGTTTCAAATCAAGTTTCTGTTATTTTATCTGAACTCATTAATTGGTCTTTCGTAACAGGTGTGTTTCCTTAAAGAAGCAATGGTTGTTCCAGTCTTTAAAAATAAAGGGTCTCCACTAAGTACTGAAAACTATAGGCCTATTTCACTGCTATCTAATATTGATAAAGTTTTTCAGAAACTCATGCAAAAGAGGCTTGTTCAATTTTTTGAAAAACGCGATTGTCTTTATCCTCTACAGTTTGGATTTAGATCTAAACACTCAACATCGTCTGCCTTGATTAATTGCACAGAGAAAATCAGAAAAGCTCTCAATTCTGGTGAGTATGCTTGCTCTGTTCTGATAGATTTACAAAAAGCGTTCGATACGGTCGACCATAATAGCAAAGCTATATTCCTATGGTATTCGAAGAGTAGCTCTTAATTGGTTCAAGTCTTTTTTATCAAATAGGTCGCAATTCGTATCTGTTTCTGGTTCGAAATCGTCCATTAAGATAATTTTGCACGGTGTGCCCCAAGAATCAGTGTTAGGCCCACTTTTGTTTTTAATCTATATTAACGACCTACACCATGCTATCCCTTTTTCTGTGGTAAATTTATTTGCTGATGACACTATGCTTTTAGATCGGCAAAGCTCATTAAAGTCTCTTGTAAAAAGAATGAATATTGACTTGAAATGTTTAATTAACTGGCTGAAGGCCAATAAATTTCACTAAATTCAAAAAAGTCTGAACTACTTTTATTTTCACCAAGACGTACACCACAAAATCAATGGTACTAGACTTTATCCTAGTGACTCTGCAAAGTATCTAGGTGTGATCATTGACTCGAATTTAAACTGGGGTGATCACATAAGCTTTGTTTGCAAAAAGTTAGTTAGAGCGAATGGTGCACTGAGTAAGCTGCGATATGTTGTGTCGAGGATGTTCTTTTATCAATATATTATGCATTATTACGGTAGCAGCGAAAGCGAATAGCGTATTAAAACACCCTTGGACTACTACTACTACTACTACTACTCCGGCCGAAATGGCTGTTTAGCCTACGCTTTTGAAGTTTATCCGATGCCAGCCTAGCAATTTTCATAGGTTAATTTCGTTGGCTAATTATTGCAATCATGAAAGTCATTGGAAAATTCAAGTTTGAATAATATATCATTATTTTATTACTAGCCGCCAAGGCGGCGTTGCTCACCGCCCGTTCAGTCTGAGTTGAGTTCACGAAAAATAAAATTAAAGAATTGGCAATGATAAGTGTGCCCATGTTGTAGAGCTCAAAAAACCGATCAAAAAAATATATGGGATCGTTTTGCTGCGACCAACCGTCATGGAGATATCGTCGATCAAAAGTTTTGATGACGTCATAGAGCCCTGTCCCCAAAACGTTTCCCAAATTTTTTTGTCACCCAATATCGCAGACCCCCCAAAACGTCAGTTATCCTTATTGGTTACCGAGATAATTTTCCCTAATGTCACGTTCGATTGGAGATGCAATACAATGGTTTCACACTGACGTCGCGCAAGATAAAATGAAATAATCACTCTCACAACTCAATCTACCATTTTGCGTGACTTACAGACAAACAAACAAACGGAGAATCGGGTATTAATATATAGACTAGCTGCCAAGGCGGCGTCGCTCGCCACCCATGCTCAGCCTCGTCCATTTCACGAAAAATAAAATGTAGGAATTTGCAATGATAGGTGTGCCCATGTTGAAAAGCTCGAAAAACTGATCAAAAAAATGTATGGGATCGTTTTGCTACGACCAACCGTTACGGAGATATCGTCGATCAAAATTTTGATGACGTCACACACCCGTCCCCTCAAAAAATTAGACCCAAATTTTTCGTCACCTCATCGCCTGTATCGCAGACCCCAAAAAACGTCCCTATTGGTTACGGAGATACAAACAAACAAACAAACAGACAGACAGACAGATTGGTTACGGAGATAATTTTCCCTAAACGTCGCATTCGATTAGGGTCTCAATACAATGGTTTCACACTGACGTCGCGCACAAGAAGAGAAATAATTTATGTGTGATCTGAAATTGCTGACTCTCTTTCGCAGTTCACATCTACCATTTTGCGTGACAAACAAACAAACAAACAAGCAAACAAACAGACAGACAGACAGACAGAGAATCGGCTATTAATATATAGATTTTACTTTTTGCTAATAATTTTCCCAAAATAAAATTTTTGGGTTTCTATATGACTATGCGTGAATGGCATTATGAAAAAGAAAGAAAGAAACGGTCAGTACTTTAGGTTACCAATGCCTCGTGGAGTTAGTTCGCTTCTGTATTGGTGAGCTTCACAGCATTTTAGCGATAAAAAGTATATCTGTTCCTCAGGTACCCTATCTTTTTAAACTGTTTTTAATTCTTTTTCTTGCAGTTTCCTTTTCAGGCCCCATTCTCTATCAAACCCTCTGTCACTGATAGGGACTGCAGAGGCAGTCGACGTACTGCTTGGTCCACGTACCACAGACTGAAACACTTTAGAAAACCAATACTAATATTGGTAATAATAATAATCTATATTTGATACTAACTGTGTGAACGAGCACTATTTTTATTCTAACATGTCTTTTTTAAAAGCTATACAAGGGTCCTTTCATCAAGGACATGAAATGTTGTGTGATTCTGCTGGCAGACAATGTACATGTTGTGCTCTAATGTCAGTTGTATTTACTCAAGTGAAAAGTCCAGGGCATTGGACATCTTATGATTTAAATTTCATTATTGAAAATGGAGATAAAATATACAAATCCCTAAACAAAAATACATATTTGATGATTGCTGAATTACCCAAAACTGTATCATTACTTGAAACCTCTGTAGATGTTTGTTATGACCCTGAAAAAGTGTGAATTTAAGATAGCAGCAGCAACACTGGTGTGTTTTTGAAGCAAACATACAGACTTCAAACTATAATGGCTTACTGATTCTTATGAAAAATGTTTGTTTCAGTGTGTTGTGGACTCAATAATGCTTTTTCTTATTTGATTCTCATAATAAAGATGCTCAAGGAAAGTCATGTTCGAATGGAGCTTCCATTGCAATGAAATTTAAAACAAAAATTTTATTGGAGAAGTTTATTTTGGAAAATTACTTATCCGGTGACGAAAACGTGCAATTTGAGGTTCATTACCTTAGTATCACTAAATGTGATGCATCTGTGGACCTGTATTTGAATTACAGAAGGATTAGAAAGAATACAATTGAAAAAGAGAGGTGTCGTGTAAGAAAGTCCACTAACATTGAAAAAGAAAAATGCCGCAAGCGTAAAGCAACTGAAATTGAAAAAGGAAAATGCCGTAAGCGGAAAGCAACTGATATTGAGAAAGAAAAATGCCGTAAGTGTAAAGCAACTGAAATTGAAAAAGAAAAATGCCATAAGCGGAAAGCAACTGATATTGAAAAAGAAAAATGCCGTAAGCGCAATGCAACAGAAACTCAAAAGGAGAAGTGTTGTAAGCGCAATGCAACCAAAATTCAAAAAGAGAAGTGTCGTAAGCAAAATGCAACTGCAATCCAAAAAGTCAAATGTTGTCAGAGGAAAAGTTTAAAAAACCCCTGCACTTTACCATCAAAGCTTATTTCTTCTTTTAAAGCAGCAATAACGGAAGGGCCTTATTTCATCTGTGTCATTTGTAACCGTTGTTTATACAAAAGAACTGTTAAAAACTTTGATGACGCAATAGAGTTACAGTGTTTATTTACTTTTGTTGAAAGTTTTGATGGTAACCAGTATATTTGCTTGACATGTGAAAAATACTTAAAAAAGAAAGAAGTTCCATGCCAGGCTGTGCAAAATAAGTTAGAGCTAGTTGAAATACCAAAAGAAATTATGTGTCTTAATCACCTTGAAAAAATCTTGATCGCAAAGTGCATGTTGTTTAAGAAAATTGTCATAATACATGGTAAAGGTGAGCAACCAAAGATTAAAGGTGCTATTTGCAATATACCCATACGTGCAGATGCAGTCAGTGATTGCTTTCCACTCCCACAAAACATCAATGGTGTAATACCAGTAAAACTTAAGCGCAAACTTGCATTCAAAGGCCATGTTTGTTTTGAAGATATTGACCCTCAGCGTGTAAAAGATGCTTTGTAGTATTTAAAAATGAATAATCCAATTTACTCTGAACTTTTAATCAAACTTGATAACATAGGCAGGGAATTACTGCCATTAAGTGATGTTGATGCAATTGTAGAGAAAGATGAATTTCCTGTTGATATTGAAAATTTGGAAGAGGAGAATCCCCTTGATAATGATAGATTAAATAGCGATGAAATGGTTTTTATCCCAAATATTTATAGTGAAAGCGAAACCCATTTGAATATTGCACCAGGGGAAAATAAAACACCTGCATCTTTTTTTAATGATGAATTTTGTGAAGAACAAGCATTTCCTTACCTTTTCCCCAAGGGAAAGTTTGGCTACAATGTTCTTAGGTCTGTTCAATTATCTCCAGTGAAATATTTCAACCAGCGACTACTTACTTATACGCAAAGATTTTCGTCAAATTGAATTATTTTGAAAAATGCAGAAGACTAAATGCAAGCCCAGTTCTTACTGTTAGGCATTTTCAATTTAGAGCGGAGACCTTTTTTAAAGAAATTCTTCTACATAACAACAGTCCATTAGGAAAAGTAGAATATTATGTCATTAAAGTTGAATTTCAGTTTAGAGGCTCGCCCCATGTACATTCATTTGTTTGGATTAAAGATCCACCTGTACTTACGCTTGAAACGAAAGATGCGTATTTAGAATTCATTGATACTATTGTTAGGGCAGACTTACCTGATGAAGTAAATGAGCCTAAGCTGTTTGAACTTGTTAGTCAATATCAAATACACCGACACTCGACATCATGTCGAAAATATAAGAAGATTCCCTGCAGATTTCATTATGGTCGATTTTTTACTGATGGAACAATTTGTGCTGAGCCTTTAGCAGGATCATTATCTGATGCTGATAGTTCAAATCGTTTGAACTACTACTGAGCGAATCAAAAACTTGTTCGCTGATTCGCGCGACCACAGCAGCAAATGAACTGGAAACCGGCCTTGATGGACGACTAGCTATCGATAACGTCATTTTCGAGCATGCAACCCATGCCTCGTTATGTTTGTCTCTAAGATTTCGATCCTCTGTTGACAAGAAGACTTAGCCACTGTTTTCATCTGCAATACTCACGCTGCTACCGTTTTGCACCATTTGGTTCTTGTTTCATTCTAATTCGTCTTACTCAGCTAATGTATAGGCTTTAAATCAAATTCAACGAAACGTATTATGACTCTTAACAAAAAGTCTGTTAGAATTATGACATTTTCAGATTTTAATGTTCATTCTCTTCCCCTTTCTACTCAACTTAGAATTCTTTTTTTTCATGATTTTATCAAGTTTTGTAAAATAGTCTTCAAGGTTCTGAGCGGCGATGTACCTTCTCCGTTGTATGAGACTTTTGATTTAGCTGATATTACTCGTGATTATTCTTGTTCTCGACGAGCGAAATCTGGTATTTGGCGTCTTCATTAAGTTTCCACCGTTAGGTTTGGAAACTACTCTTTAACATACCAATCAGTGGCCTCTTGGAATCTTCTTCAGAACTACCTTGATGCTGATGATTTGTCAACTTTATCACTTAACAGGTTCAAAGATCTAATCAAATTATATTTTTTGTCTTCTTACGTTTAATTGGTACTAAAATTTTTCTGTTGCATGTACAGTATTGATAGATGTTGAATATTTTCTCATATTTTTAAAATAAGTAAAAAATTTAAAAAAAACTAGTTATTTTAAATTTTACTTTTATTTTAGTTGTCACACATTGTGTTTTGTAGTATTTTTTTTATTATTCATGTTTTTTAGCTTTTTACGTTTTATTTGTTTATTTGTTTGTTAAATTTTGTAACATTTTGGTGTTTGTAACTTTTTGGCACGTTGGTGTATAATGATTTGACATCTGTTGTGACAAGGCATACGTTTGGAGCCAGAGGTAAGAGTACGTCAATGAGGGTGAGAAAGTCTTTGGTGTTGCAAAGGTGTGAGGAGTTAGAGGAGGGGATTTAAAGGAAGTGTTTTTGTTGTATTGAGTAAGGGTGGGTATGAATCCTAATCTCTTATGTAAGAGTTTCTATTGTGCTGAAATCTTGGATCAACATTTACCACACTATATTTTTATCCTATATACGATATGCATGTCAATTTTGGGGTTTGTGTGATTACTATATCACTCATCGTATTCTTTCACTTCAGAAAGCTTCACTATGGTTAATGACTTTCAATGCCCCAAGATCACCCTCTAATCCGTTTTTTTTCAAATCTTGGGATCCTACAATTGTTTTTTTTTAATTCTCTTTGTTTACCAACATCGTTATTACCAATTTCCTACTGAATTTCGTGAAACTTTGACTGTTATTGTTTTTTTTTCTTCTCTAGGTTTGACTTAAAAAATGTACTTTTTCTTGCAACGTTTTGGGGACCACCTCTTTTGTTTAGCTTAGCTAGTGTGATGGTTCCCTTCCTTTATAAAGGTAAAAAAATTCAATTCAATTCAATTGGCTAGCGGATAAAATCTTACGATGTGTTCTAGCATACCCTCACGCCTTATTGATAACAAAGTAGAGCTGTGGTACTAAGAAAGAAATTCCACAGTCTGCCTCCATCATGACAATGATTCTGTTAATAATATAGCAGTAATATTGAAGAGCTCTTTTTTTCTGAAAATTTAGAAAACAAAGGGTATTTCAGATGCACTTCATAATCATCTGTACTTGCTCATCCAAATTTCGTCCTTAGTTGGCTACTGAACGACTTATTGATCAAATGATTCTCAATGTATAAATAAATAAAGAATAACGACCACATTGTGCTCGTTGCACAGGATACAAAACATTCCACTTCAAAATCAATAGCCAATTGCATAAACTCAGTAAATGTAACGTACTGTATGTTGAATATTGAATGGTTATTCAAAGTGGCAAAACAAAATATCACTCTAGAATAACTTTAAATGTTCACCAAGATCAATACAAGAAATCAAGCTACTTGATACTGAACAAAATGCTAGGACTTTTTTTGATAGTTTTCTGCCCAGTAACTGCAAGTACGTTCGAGAAAGAAATCATACGAAATGAAGGAAAGATCTCCATCAAACCTTACAAGTTTAAACATTATGCTGGGTTGAAAGTTCAATCACTAAACGTTTCACTGGTAGATAGTAAACTGAAGTGCGCAACGCAAGTCTCTTTGTCCGATGGAATATTTGTGGGATTTTCAATTTCTACAAACAAAACCAATGATAAATATGAATGCCTGGCCAGCAACTACTCTAGTGTTCTTGTGACATCAATTGGTTTTGATGTCGATCAAAAGTTTGCATATTATGAGTTGGAGGTAAGCAAAGAATTGCAATGTAAACTGAAGCAATGTTTGGAATAAGCAGTTCTAGTAGTTGATCAATCAATTTTTAAATTTTTCTTCACAAACATAGTTTATTAACTGGTGAATATATCTTGAATTCGATTAAATGAAGGAAAAAACCATTTATGATATCTACGGTCTTTTTAGACTTACAGTTCATGTGCAAATTTGTATCTACTTACGTTGGAAGTCCGTTAGTGTGAGACTCTAAGATATAGAAAGGCTTTGAGAACAAGGATGTTTTATAACGAAACTTAAGTCAGTGGGTGGAGCATCTACTTGGTAATTGCCTACTTCAAAGCAATAATTTAGTAGAAACAATTAACTGCAGTGTACACATATTTTGGCCGTTTAAATTTAAAATTTACAAGAAAAGATATTCGAGGAGTCGAAAATTTGTAATCGATAAAAAGACAGTGAAGGCAATGGAAGTACTAGACGGAAAATGTTGCTAATAAAGAAACTATCACTTGATTAAAAAAATGTGATGTGAAACTTTCGCTTATGTATTTGTCAGCTTACAACATGTTCGTTTAGAACAGTTGCAGTGGAAATGCACACATATGTGGAGCCAACAGCACTTGCGTCCCAACTTCAGATGGATACAGATGTGTTTGCATGAATCCTTTCAACACAAGGGAATGCACAGGTAGTTTTTGGTTTTGTTAAAGAATTTGCAGTTCACTGTTTGAAATCCAAATGCTAATGGGCCTTTTAAATAGTTCAATAAACGGGAGTGTAGACAACAAAATTTCATTTATGATTGATTATGTGCTCCTAAGGAATAATTAATTCACCAAATTCAAATTCAAATAGTACACGAACCAATCTACTTTCGTTCTTGCTCAAACTAAGAGCGGGATTGATTCCTAAAGGGGATCTTCACTTAAGTAGTGCCATGGATATCAATAGGCTATGTCGTTGGAAAACAATTTTGTTCAAGAATATTTGAAGGCAGGTTAATTAAAAATGAAGCCATAGGTGGAAACTTGTTGACGCATTTTTAACGTGCATTTTACGATAATATAACCAGCCATGCATTCAGAGAAGAAAATTATATATAGGAACTTGTTTTATAAACTCTTAAACTATGAGGTTTAATGAACCTTTAAATATTCTCAAATTCTTACGGAATAAAATCTATTTTAGATAATTACTCATTGGGAAAGGCTTTACATTTAGTGTATAATGGAAAAGCCTTCCAATCACTTTCTTCAGAAGTTACATGGACTTTCACAGAAGAACAATGTCTACACAAATGTTGGGAAAATAAAAGTTGTTCTGCAATTAACATAGAAAAGCTTTCCATAGGACATTCGTGTGAAGTTTTCATTGAATGCCTTTACACTGATTCCCTTCATAGCAGTAGGTTCGTAGATCGATTAAACAATACGTTTTACAGTGTTAAAAGAACTGATTGTTTATCAATGAAGGCTGATGGATATAACAAAAGCGGGATATATGAGATATCACCAACTGGTTCAAGCAGTTATAAAGTATGGTGTGATATGGATGATGCTGGTGGAGGCTGGACTCTCTTAATGCAAAGAAACGGTGCATCGCCTTCCTTTGATAAAAATTGGTTGGAATATGAAAATGGCTTTGGTGATATTAATGGGACACATTGGTTGGGAAATGATTATATTCACCAACTCACAGGTGGTTGTAGTAGTGAAGCAAAGATTACAGTACTAACAGAAGATGATGTATTATACCACGCGAGATATGCTGGTTTCATGGTGGGAAGCAAAGATGAGAAATATCGCTTAACTGCTCAAGATAACTTTGATGAAAGTACAATGTCGTTATTTGATGATGTTGATGGCAAGGAGTTCTCTACATATGATGTTGACAATGATAAACACGAGGGAAGCTGCTCACAAAATCAAGACAACGCTGGTTGGTGGTTTTCATCTTGTAATGAAGATGTTCTGACTGGAGACTACATGACAGCGTCACCTGTAGGAAGTGTGTGGATGGGAAAAATTCTGAAACATTCCATCATCAAAACAAGACGTAAGGTTACTTGATTATTTTAGTTAAAAATTAGAATAGGTTGAAGCAATGCCAGTAAAATATTTAACAGTTTCTTATACTGGCGTCGGCGATTTTTCCTCTTCCTGTTTCTTAACCTGGCATATACGGTTTTTCATTGTGGCGTTCATAAATTATGTAAGGGTACAGAGAATACTTAATTCTGGTTTTATGAAGAGCATGGAAACAAATTATAAAGCAAGATAACGTGGAAGGACGATCAAATACTGAGTTTTTACAAATTAATGTTATCAGACTGCAGCCTAATTTCTCTTCTTAAATTATAAGCGTTATTCCCAATCCTTTTGGATGTTTCCATATTTACAATCTTTCTGAAAACACTGCCTTATTGATTCATTATATCACGAACTGTGAACCTGTTTAAAATAGCAAGATATGAACACAGAAATCTTAGTAAAAATTTATTGTAGCAATACTACTTAATTATAAGACATCCTCTTGCAAGGGGAAATTGCAGAACTTTTCAAAGGAACATGTTGTTATTCTTGAATCGTCAGTATATTCATGCATAACGTTGTTGCAGTTATCATTACTGTTTAATTAGCTCAATTCTCAATCATCAAGTCCACATAATAGCCAAGACTTTTAAATAAGTCAAAATCTTTAAACATCTTTGATGAAGACATAATAGGATAGAGGTGCTCTATTTGTAACAGAAATCCTGCTTAAAGCAGTAACCTGAGTGTATTCTCTTACTGGCTTGGCAACATTGAGCAAAATCATAATAATGGATCCTGTTGGTCCAGTTTCTAAATCAGAAATGATCAGAATAAGCATCACCACATATTAATCTTTCAACATGCAACTCTAGTTTGGAGTTTAGTTATGCAACTATTTGATTAAAAGATTAATTTATTAGTAATTTTAAAATGCATACGTGCCAATAGTCGCAGATTGGTGCCAGGGTATAGCCTGAAATTGATATGCTTAATCAAGCAATGAAGCTAAGAAATTTACAGCTAACTTTGCATCTCTGTGTCACACACCTTGAACCAGGACTAATTGCAGTTTGATTGAGAACGTGGGCTCCCGGGTACTACGTTGGTAGATTTTTCTGAAAAGCCTGTATGGAGCGGAGCTTTCTTGGCAGTATCAGTCAGGTATTTTTCTGGGTTTGTTTACGACTAGCAGTATTTGATCTTTGGTTACAATTGGGTTACAAGGAGTTCTTGGCACTGGAGCCCCTGTGTGGTGCCATGCTGACATTGCGTATCGTTTGACTTTTCTACAAAAACTTTTTTCAAAAATCAACTTACTAGTGCAGGGTGTGCGTTTAGAAAACAAAGTGTCATTAATGCTAACAAAGGAATTAGTTGCATGATGTTTGTAGTTTGTTTTTGTTTCTTGATACATACCCCTTTTGACAAATCGCCTGGAACATCGACGAATTCCTTGCCTTACAATCGGCTGTCACGTTCAAAGTAAAAGGAAGACACTCTGTTGTAATCGTGATTTTGTTTTGTAGCTCGTAATGCCAAGTTTTTTTCGCCAAATCTAACGATCAACAGGCTTAAGAGAAAGGGAAACCGGACTATCGTATGAAATGGCTAAATTGTCAGAACTCCATATTAGATCGACTGAGATTTTATAAAATGTAGTCATATAATACACTTTTAGTCATATTACTATACTGATTTCGTGGTCACATTTAATTCTTATATTTCTGGTGGATTCATTACTTTTTTTGACTAGGATTGTTAGAGTTGTCTCTCAAGAAGCCAGCAAGGTTGTCAACTACATTTAATAATAATTGCCAAGCTGCTAATGGAAATGACGGAAATTTATGGAACATAATACATACCATAGAAGAATCAGGGCCTTGGTGGGAAGTTGATTTACAATCAGTTTCTCACATCTTTTGGATCAGAATTTATAACAGAGCTGATGGATTTCGGTGGAGATTTCGTTATGCTCAAATCACCACTCGCCTTTTGAATAATGGTGACTCCATTGTATGTTATAACATACCTAATGATGAGTCTTTGGTTTATATAATTAATTCCTGCTATGAAAATACACCTGCAAGATATATCCGAATCACAGTGCATGCTACAGAAGTTTTGAACTTGGCCGAGATACAAGTCTTTGGGTACTACTTGAAGTGAAAGACGAAAAGAAGAACCGTGAAACTGAGACTACGTTTCTATTACACCGGATCACTTTTTGGTTCGGCCATTGTTGGTCCAGCGCCAGTGGAAACACTAGCAAACCATACCGGATACACCTGTTTCCATTATACATATATGGTTCGGATCGCCTTGTTTACTTTTGCTCTAGAAGAGAAAAAATTTCAGTAAATGCACGTGGTCTATTTATTTCTTTTTTTGAAAAGTTGCGTATTGATTTCTCAAGAAAAAAATTTATTTTTTAAATGAAATAAAAGTGGCTTTTTAAACATTTCTGTGACAATCAAAGATAAATAAGCATTTGTTCGCTTTCGTGCTGCCACAACAATCAAAGCCAGAGTAACGTTTAAGCCAGTCAAGCAAGAATTCGGTTCTATCAAAGAGTTCCTTCCGTATTGCTTTCTTAAAAATTTCTTTTTTGCACGATCCAAAAAAATGTTTCCATAGAAACACACAAGCCGGGCCGAGTTAAAGTGTTTCCATTGGTTCGACTGGAGCTGGTTCACTTTGCACAGCGGAGCGACCCAATACGCCAGCGAACCAAAAAATGCATCGGATTACTCCGTTCTAATGGAAACAGAAGGCCGATCCGATACGCTTTTTGAACCCATTCGCGAGTCATCCGCGAGGTATAATGGAAACGTAGTCTGAAGTGCTTTGTTAATATGTTTTTGTACACACGTTAAATTTGTTTGAGACTGATCATGTTTATGCACGTTAATAATGTTGATAACGCGAATGTTTGGTTTTTAGAACTTTTTCTGCATGATTTTAGATGTGTATAGCGGCCTACAGCTGCTAAATAAAGATTTGCATTAATAAAAATGAAGAAACGAATAAATAGTTTGTCTTTTTGTAAGTTCCTTTTTAAAAAAAACAATTAAATTAAATTAAATTATTTTAAATTTGGTGCTTATCTCCATCATTTCAAGCTGTCATGTTGTAAGGCAAATGGCATTGGCTTTTAAAAACGTGCTCATGGATTGTATGATGCTGAGGGCTGCTACTGCCGAAATTGACATTGACTTTTTAAGCATGCACATATACAAGTATGGAACAAGACACTAGATGTTCTCGGACTAATATTCAGGATTCACTTTAGCCTAATGAGCGCTGAGTAAACTGTGTCATTTTGGAATCCTCGTTCATTCGGGAAATGACTCTGACTCGAACAAAACTGCAGCTCTACAGATATTATAAAAGAAAACTGGTCTCTAATCAGTTAAACTTCTCGGTCAAAAGCTTCTTAAAGTTGCCTAAATGAATGAGGCAACCCTTTAGCTAACTCTAACTTACCCGAACAAGTTTACACCAAGAATTGAGTTCCCTAGAAATCGATAGATGGTGAAAAGTTCCCTAGAAATCGATAGATGGTGAAAAGTCTTAGCAAAATGTTTGACTGGGGACTACCTGTATGAAGTGTGTGAAAAGTTCTGAAACTTTCCATCATCAAAACAAGACGTAAGAACTATTACTTTTATTTTGTTAATTTTTGTTGATATTTTAGAACAATGCCAGTCAAATATAAAACAGTCATTGCAATGGCATACACCGGCGGATCTGGAGAGTAGTCTCAACTTGTGGAAAACTGCACTTACATGATTTGTGAATTCAATCTATTTTACCAAATGGGATTATTTGAGCGTTTTTCTTTTATTGCTAAATTTCTAACACTCTCCTACACAAATTGCGACTGATAAGGTAAAATCATTTATTTCATAAATTTCATTTGTTCATACCATTTGAAATTATCCGACTCCCTTCCTGGGAGCAAGGATCAGTTAAAAATGTAAAATTTTGAAATCGAAATTGAAGGAGAG
The DNA here is from genome assembly GCA_027922465.2 of Turritopsis dohrnii. Classification (NCBI taxonomy): domain Eukaryota; kingdom Metazoa; phylum Cnidaria; class Hydrozoa; order Anthoathecata; family Oceaniidae; genus Turritopsis; species Turritopsis dohrnii. The sequence goes on from BQMF02000012.1 coordinate 2,017,379, forward strand.
ACACTCAAAGTTGATATAATTGCCACAAACATAATATTATGAATGATCTGTAGACTAGGGCTGTCGATGATACTTGAGTGAAACTAAAGTTCATATTAAAAACAATGTATAAAAGTAAAATCATATAATCTACATATTAAAATTTAAAAACGTTTTAAAAATTTTCACGGTCCCTACTATACTTTTTTGCTGAATGTATCTTGTTTCGCCTCATTTTCAACGAAACCTTGCTGTTTCACATTTCCGATGAGCGCTTTTGGTAGCACCAAGGTCTCCAACAATTATAGGTACGAACACAAATTTAAATTCGGGATACATAATTTGCATAGCACGAAGAAGTGGGCCATAATGACCTCCTTTTTCCTGTATCTTTTTTGATACGTTAACGTCATCCGGCCAGCTTACCTCTACAACCCCAGCCGACACATTTGTTAAAAAAACTCTGCGAAAGAGTGCATTTCTTTACAAATATGCACACAGTTTCAATAAAAGTGCTCTCCGTCGCAGTGATGTTTCGACGATTTTGCCCACTGGGACGTGGCAGGTTTTATCGCCTTTGTTCCATACTAGCATATCAAGTTTGTTGTGTGGGACAATGGCAGGGGTTTTCTCCGATACAAACGTAATTTTGCATTCCTTGTTATCTCTCCTCCGGATCTTCTCATAGACATATTTTGCAACGATATCATGTCTGACCGGCAAGTAGTAGAGAGACGACATTTTCGGACAACTGCTGATGACGTGTGCAGTGTCTTCAATTTGGGTCTTACAAAGTCTGTAGTAGTTGTAGGTTGTTTTTTGGGTTTCTTCTGTAAATAAGATCTTTTGTACCAATTTCCTCTTCTTGTATTGCACAGGCGTAGGCTTCAAAATAAGATGTTGTGTATTTATTGGTTATCCACTCCTTGAAAGCACTTTGGTCAATTTGCTGGTCAGCAGATACTTTTCGCTGGATGTAACCATGAAGCATGAAGTCGCTTATTTTCGTAATTTCTTTTGTTTATTTTTCAAAACGTTTTGGAGATACCTTTGGCTTATTACCCTAGGTGTCACATTCTGATCATCATCAATATCAGCATGCTGTAATAGTTCTTTTCCAACTCGCACAACCTTTCCTTCCTCATGGAGGTTTACACAATCGATGTATTTGTTCCGTTTGATATTTTGACGAAGATGTTGTCGAATTGAGATGATTTTCGTTTCGTATGTGATTTGTATTGATTTCAGTCCAATGCCACCTTTCTTTTTTTGTACATAAAGACGATCAACGACAGAATTCCTATGGAAGCTGTTAATCATACAGAATATTTTTCGTGTTCTAACGTCAATCTGCTCAAGCTCTGTCCAGTCGAGGAGACCAAATGTCGGTACTATCACAGGTACAGCATAGGCATTGTGAGCTATGTGTTTGTGGTATCCAGAGAGTTCACTTTCCCATATCCTTTTCACACGTCTCAGGTACTCTTTTTTTACATGTTCTTTGTTGATTGGTCCAACATATCCGAGATTTTCGTTTTGGCCAAGATACTTATACGATTCACCTTCCTCAACAGGATGTATGGTTACGTTATTTATTGATAAAGGTTCATTAGTTTCAACGATCTATCCATTCTCGATCTTGAGGTATACACATTTTGACAAACCGAATTTCATATCGATGTCGTTGGAAAACTCATTGACTTTGTCTAGTAAACATTTCATTTGGTTAATGTTCGTTGAAAACATTTTCCAATCATCGATGAAACATAGGTTGGTGATGTTCTGTTCACGGTTACCATTCGGTCCCATTTTGTATCCATTGAGTTTGTTGAGAAGACATGACAAAGGTTTAAGACAAAGGATGAACAGTATTACAGACAAGCTGTCTCCTTGGAAAATCCCACGTAGGTATTTAATTGAATCAGTAATGATAACAGTTTGGTCTGTTTGTGGGCACACGTTGGTGGACCATTTTTTCATGAGATTTTCGAGAGCCTCTATGATAATCTGAGGTACTTTTGCAACTTTTAATGCTTTAATGAGCCATCGGTGCGTTATGCTGTCAAATGCCTTTTGGTAATCCAGCCACATTGTAATAATCGATCTTCTGTTGTTTTTGACATCCTCCATAACAGTCTCGTTAATGAGAAGTTCATCCCCACACATCCTTCTTGCCACCTCCTTGTTACGATGTTATTGGATTCACAGTGATGTCGAACGAACCGGTTGAGACATGACGTATATAGTTTCAACAGAATGTTTTGTAATGCAATTGGACGGTAATTTTTAGGATCTTTGGTGTCCTTGTTTTTTGACAAAAGGGTTGTTTTCGCTTCTGCCATCCATTCACGAATCTCAATATTTCCGTTGAGTGCTTCATTTCAAATCATTTTTTCATGAATATTTTCATTGGTGCCACACAATTGGACAGCTGTTTGAACACTAATTTCATAATGTTGTATTGTATTGTATTGTTCAACACCATTATCATTCAAAATCATTCAAATTTCAAGAATGTTATTGTTAGTCTTTCATACTTCATCTGCTTTTGCAGAAATCTTTCTGCCCGTAAGGGCATCTTATTTCATCATGAATCGGGCTGCAGACAAGAAAAAGAGTTACGATTTTGTTACAGTGTGGTGGAGTGAAGCTAAACGGAACTAATTATTGGCAAATATTGCCTAATTTTACTAACGAAGAGATGCATTTTCGGCTGATGTAAATCGAGAAAAATTTGGCTCACTTACATCAGATTTATCGGGCGTAATATATTTCAAAGTAGGCTGAATTTTTCATGTGATGTGGAGTGATTTGCAAAAACAGGTTTGCATTGCATCCCAAAGACTCTGTGTATCACTACTTATTTAGTAATGACCTTTCAGTTGACCTTAAATATTCAGACATGTTTCCAAGTACGTTTCTACTAATAGTCAGGTAGCTACTTGCAAAAAAAATTGGAAATGAGAGGGACAATGAATCGGACTCCCAAAGGTCTGAAAAAGTCGGTCTGATTTAATGGGAGTCTGACTTATCGGAACTCCAACTTAAGTCAGACTCTGCTTATTTAGTCTGAGGGGCAAAAGGTTTTAGTCCGACTTAAACAAAACCCCGACTTAAACGGTGTCCGACTTAACGGGGTTGTACTGTATTTCTAACTTGTTGAGAAGTGCATTAATACAATTTTGTGAATTCAATTTATATTGTCAATGGGATTATTTGAACGGTTTTTATGTTTGAATTGCTAACACTCTCCCACACAAGTTGCGACTTACCTCTAGATCCCAGCCGCCACTGGCAAGTTTAGTAGGAATAGATTCATATTGTGTTATGTTGATTTAAGTTATATACATTGTAATTTTTATCTTCTTGTTATCCTGTTAACTGTTATGGATTAAAATCTTTGAAATGCCCAAGTTTTTCCTGCTCCTACTAATCCAAGTTATGAACAAAATTTGAAAGGTTTGCACAAAGAACAATTTGAAGGTCCTGATATTAAATTGGCTGTTACTTTTGCAGATTTGAACATAAATAAACAAGGTTTTCAGTTTTTTAACAAGTTTGACCTATTTTAAAGCATTTGGTTGTAACAGATTTAATAGTGTTGAGATAAATACAATTGTAAAAGTCTTCAATCCATACAGCTTCTTTTTTCAAATGATTTTGGTTCACTTTTAGCAAATATCATTTTATTCTCCATGTGAACCATAAGTGATACTTTGGGAATTGTGATAGACCTGCTCTCACATAAGCAACACAAAAAGAACGGATAGTCCTTCAGATATCTTGAAAATTAGGCTCAAGCAATTTCCTCTAAGCCAGATGCGGAAATTGTTCAAGCCATGAGGCTTCTTGTTAATATTGATTATCAAATCAGAGAATATTTTTTAATTGTCGGTGGGTTATTAAATTTTTGTTGTAAAGCAGCCCAATTTGATTTTAAAACGTCACTAAGATTGTATTCTTTCAAACATATACAGTGTGTTTCAAAAATAAGGCTACCCAAAAAATTATTGACTGTAGCGTTTGCCATAATTGTTAAAATAAGAAAAGTTTTATACCACAAGAAAGAGAAAGAGAAGGGCTGTTACTGTTACCTTAAGGGAAGAAATCGTCTCGGGAAGAAATTTTTGCGGAATTAAATTTTGCGGTTGAGAAGGTAAAAATGGCCGATTTTTGTGTGAATTTAATTTCGCGATTGACAAATTCTAATGTGTTTCGAGGAATTAAATTTCACGGTTTTCGATTTTCAAACAAATGCTTAAAAGAAAAAATGCCTCATTTTTTGCGTTGTGAATCGTTTGTTTTTTTATTATTTAACAAAGGGGGGAAAAATAAATTTTTGCGGAATTAAATTTGGCAATTTCGTCCATTTAGGTAATACTTGTTTAACCCAAACTAAAAGGAACAAATTTGATATTTTTGATAATTAATAATTAATAATTTAAATATTTTCTGGCCTCTTTAGAATAAGTATGTTTTCTTTTGTGTTTTTAAAAAATCTCCGTTCATCTAAATTATGAACACTTAAATGCTGTTTCTTCAGAACTTTGAGAACTTTGAGAACCGGTTGAGACATGACGTATATAGTTTCAACAGAATGTTTTGTAATGCAATTGGACGGTAATTTTTAGGATCTTTGGTGTCCTTGTTTTTTGACAAAAGGGTTGTTTTCGCTTCTGCCATCCATTCAGGAATCTCAATATTTCCGTTGAGTGCTTCATTTCAAATCATTTTTTCATGAACATTTTCATTGGTGCCACACAATTGGACAGCTGTTTGAACACTAATTTCATAATGTTGTATTGTATTGTATTGTTCAACACCATTCAATCATTCAAAATCATTCAAATTTCAAGAATGTTATTGTTAGTCTTTCATACTTCATCTGCTTTTGCAGAAATCTTTCTGCCCGTAAGGGCATCTTATTTCATCATGAATCGGGCTGCAGACAAGAAAAAGAGTTACGATTTTGTTACAGTGTGGTGGAGTGAAGCTAAACGGAACTAATTATTGGCAAATATTGCCTAATTTTACTAACGAAGAGATGCATTTTCGGCTGATGTAAATCGAGAAAAATTTGGCTCACTTACATCAGATTTATCGGGCGTAATATATTTCAAAGTAGGCTGAATTTTTCATGTGATGTGGAGTGATTTGCAAAAACAGGTTTGCATTGCATCCCAAAGACTGTGTATCACTACTTATTTAGTAATGACCTTTCAGTTGACCTTAAATATTCAGACATGTTTCCAAGTACGTTTCTACTAATAGTCAGGTAGCTACTTGCAAAAAAAATTGGAAATGAGAGGGACAATGAATCGGACTCCCAAAGGTCTGAAAAAGTCGGTCTGATTTAATGGGAGTCTGACTTATCGGAACTCCAACTTAAGTCAGACTCTGCTTATTTAGTCTGAGGGGCAAAAGGTTTTAGTCCGACTTAAACAAAACCCCGACTTAAACGGTGTCCGACTTAACGGGGTTGTACTGTATTTCTAACTTGTTGAGAAGTGCATTAATACAATTTTGTGAATTCAATTTATATTGTCAATGGGATTATTTGAACGGTTTTTATGTTTGAATTGCTAACACTCTCCCACACAAGTTGCGACTTACCTCTAGATCCCAGCCGCCACTGGCAAGTTTAGTAGGAATAGATTCATATTGTGTTATGTTGATTTAAGTTATATACATTGTAATTTTTATCTTCTTGTTATCCTGTTAACTGTTATGGATTAAAATCTTTGAAATGCCCAAGTTTTTCCTGCTCCTACTAATCCAAGTTATGAACAAAATTTGAAAGGTTTGCACAAAGAACAATTTGAAGGTCCTGATATTAAATTGGCTGTTACTTTTGCAGATTTGAACATAAATAAACAAGGTTTTCAGTTTTTTAACAAGTTTGACCTATTTTAAAGCATTTGGTTGTAACAGATTTAATAGTGTTGAGATAAATACAATTGTAAAAGTCTTCAATCCATACAGCTTCTTTTTTCAAATGATTTTGGTTCACTTTTAGCAAATATCATTTTATTCTCCATGTGAACCATAAGTGATACTTTGGGAATTGTGATAGACCTGCTCTCACATAAGCAACACAAAAAGAACGGATAGTCCTTCAGATATCTTGAAAATTAGGCTCAAGCAATTTCCTCTAAGCCAGATGCGGAAATTGTTCAAGCCATGAGGCTTCTTGTTAATATTGATTATCAAATCAGAGAATATTTTTTAATTGTCGGTGGGTTATTAAATTTTTGTTGTAAAGCAGCCCAATTTGATTTTAAAACGTCACTAAGATTGTATTCTTTCAAACATATACAGTGTGTTTCAAAAATAAGGCTACCAAAAAAATTATTGACTGTAGCGTTTGCCATAATTGTTAAAATAAGAAAAGTTTTATACCACAAGAAAGAGAAAGAGAAAGGCTGTTACTGTTACCTTAAGGGAAGAAATCGTCTCGGGAAGAAATTTTTGCGGAATTAAATTTTGCGGTTGAGAAGGTAAAAATGGCCGATTTTTGTGTGAATTTAATTTCGCGATCGACAAATTCTAATGTGTTTCGAGGAATTAAATTTCACGGTTTTCGATTTTCAAACAAATGCTTAAAAGAAAAAATGCCTCATTTTTTGCGTTGTGAATCGTTTGTTTTTTTATTATTTAACAAAGGGGGGAAAAATAAATTTTTGCGGAATTAAATTTGGCAATTTCGTCCATTTAGGTAATACTTGTTTAACCCAAACTAAAAGGAACAAATTTGATATTTTTGATAATTAATAATTAATAATTTAAATATTTTCTGGCCTCTTTAGAATAAGTATGTTTTCTTTTGTGTTTTTAAAAAATCTCCGTTCATCTAAATTATGAACACTTAAATGCTGTTTCTTCAGAACTTTGAGAACTTTGAGAACCGGTTGAGACATGACGTATATAGTTTCAACAGAATGTTTTGTAATGCAATTGGACGGTAATTTTTAGGATCTTTGGTGTCCTTGTTTTTTGACAAAAGGGTTGTTTTCGCTTCTGCCATCCATTCAGGAATCTCAATATTTCCGTTGAGTGCTTCATTTCAAATCATTTTTTCATGAACATTTTCATTGGTGCCACACAATTGGACAGCTGTTTGAACACTAATTTCATAATGTTGTATTGTATTGTATTGTTCAACACCATTCAATCATTCAAAATCATTCAAATTTCAAGAATGTTATTGTTAGTCTTTCATACTTCATCTGCTTTTGCAGAAATCTTTCTGCCGGTAAGGGCATCTTATTTCATCATGAATCGGGCTGCAGACAAGAAAAAGAGTTACGATTTTGTTACAGTGTGGTGGAGTGAAGCTAAACGGAACTAATTATTGGCAAATATTGCCTAATTTTACTAACGAAGAGATGCATTTTCGGCTGATGTAAATCGAGAAAAATTTGGCTCACTTACATCAGATTTATCGGGCGTAATATATTTCAAAGTAGGCTGAATTTTTCATGTGATGTGGAGTGATTTGCAAAAACAGGTTTGCATTGCATCCCAAAGACTGTGTATCACTACTTATTTAGTAATGACCTTTCAGTTGACCTTAAATATTCAGACATGTTTCCAAGTACGTTTCTACTAATAGTCAGGTAGCTACTTGCAAAAAAAATTGGAAATGAGAGGGACAATGAATCGGACTCCCAAAGGTCTGAAAAAGTCGGTCTGATTTAATGGGAGTCTGACTTATCGGAACTCCAACTTAAGTCAGACTCTGCTTATTTAGTCTGAGGGGCAAAAGGTTTTAGTCCGACTTAAACAAAACCCCGACTTAAACGGTGTCCGACTTAACGGGGTTGTACTGTATTTCTAACTTGTTGAGAAGTGCATTAATACAATTTTGTGAATTCAATTTATATTGTCAATGGGATTATTTGAACGGTTTTTATGTTTGAATTGCTAACACTCTCCCACACAAGTTGCGACTTACCTCTAGATCCCAGCCGCCACTGGCAAGTTTAGTAGGAATAGATTCATATTGTGTTATGTTGATTTAAGTTATATACATTGTAATTTTTATCTTCTTGTTATCCTGTTAACTGTTATGGATTAAAATCTTTGAAATGCCCAAGTTTTTCCTGCTCCTACTAATCCAAGTTATGAACAAAATTTGAAAGGTTTGCACAAAGAACAATTTGAAGGTCCTGATATTAAATTGGCTGTTACTTTTGCAGATTTGAACATAAATAAACAAGGTTTTCAGTTTTTTAACAAGTTTGACCTATTTTAAAGCATTTGGTTGTAACAGATTTAATAGTGTTGAGATAAATACAATTGTAAAAGTCTTCAATCCATACAGCTTCTTTTTTCAAATGATTTTGGTTCACTTTTAGCAAATATCATTTTATTCTCCATGTGAACCATAAGTGATACTTTGGGAATTGTGATAGACCTGCTCTCACATAAGCAACACAAAAAGAACGGATAGTCCTTCAGATATCTTGAAAATTAGGCTCAAGCAATTTCCTCTAAGCCAGATGCGGAAATTGTTCAAGCCATGAGGCTTCTTGTTAATATTGATTATCAAATCAGAGAATATTTTTTAATTGTCGGTGGGTTATTAAATTTTTGTTGTAAAGCAGCCCAATTTGATTTTAAAACGTCACTAAGATTGTATTCTTTCAAACATATACAGTGTGTTTCAAAAATAAGGCTACCAAAAAAATTATTGACTGTAGCGTTTGCCATAATTGTTAAAATAAGAAAAGTTTTATACCACAAGAAAGAGAAAGAGAAAGGCTGTTACTGTTACCTTAAGGGAAGAAATCGTCTCGGGAAGAAATTTTTGCGGAATTAAATTTTGCGGTTGAGAAGGTAAAAATGGCCGATTTTTGTGTGAATTTAATTTCGCGATCGACAAATTCTAATGTGTTTCGAGGAATTAAATTTCACGGTTTTCGATTTTCAAACAAATGCTTAAAAGAAAAAATGCCTCATTTTTTGCGTTGTGAATCGTTTGTTTTTTTATTATTTAACAAAGGGGGGAAAAATAAATTTTTGCGGAATTAAATTTGGCAATTTCGTCCATTTAGGTAATACTTGTTTAACCCAAACTAAAAGGAACAAATTTGATATTTTTGATAATTAATAATTAATAATTTAAATATTTTCTGGCCTCTTTAGAATAAGTATGTTTTCTTTTGTGTTTTTAAAAAATCTCCGTTCATCTAAATTATGAACACTTAAATGCTGTTTCTTCAGAACTTTGAGATTTGCAGCATATAATATATATAAACCTGGTCGATACACAGTACACTTGGTAAAAGAATAAGTAAAGTTATTCAATCATGTGCGATAAGAAACACCTTCACAGAGGAAAATGGGAGTTGCGTGCCGTTCATGGAAAGCAAAATACAGTGGAACCTTCTTAAAGCAGGCACTTACGGGAGCAGAAATTTTGTCCGCTTTAGAGAGGTGTCTGCCTTGGAGAGGTTTTGCTTATTTTGGCCAGAAACTCGGAAAAATTCTAGTTGGGAATCCATTAGGCATGCCCCTATTACCCTTTATGATTGCCCAGTTAAGCAAAGAAACATTCATGAAAGGAAATTTTACCTAAAATAAACATGTTAAAAACCGTTAGGACTGAAAATGATTGCAAAGCTGCGCATCTTTGGGAAATTCAAAGTTGAAAAAAAACCCCCAAAAAACACTTAAAAACAAGAAAACATCGTAAACAGATGCTTAGGAAAAAAGAAAAAAAAAAGAAATGCAATGCTAAATTTTGATATACTAGTCGAAATTTATCGATGTCCGTTTTATAGAGGTAAATTTAGGGGGAATTGTCGTGCGGGACCTGAAAAAATGTCTGCTTTAAAGAGGTGTCCGCTTTAGACTGTCTGCTTTGCGGAGGTTTATTTTTAAGAGTTTATTAAAGATTCTTTCGGGACAAAATTTTTTGTCCGTCTTAGGGAGGTGTCTGCTTTAGATAACTCGTACTATTCTCTCGGTCCTGTAGGGGTTCGAGTTATCGGGATTCTACTGTATTTACATAGAAAACCGTGTGCAGTATTGCTTCCTCCTACTTCGGTTTGGGAGCATCCGTAAATGACTGCAAGTTGGCTACGTGCAACCATGTCATTCCTGCTAAATTGCTGTCGTTTGGGGTAAAACTTCTTGTACAGAGAGAATGATGAACCTCAATTTGACCATAGTTAAAAGAAGGATAGTTAATAGAAGAGTTAAATATGGTTTGACTAGTGTTTAGTAAAGACATGAAATCCTGAGTCTTTCGGCAGGGTTGTTAATTCCGATATGTGGAAGCAGACTGGAATGTGAAAGCAAATTAAATATGCATGTTTTATATACGTATGTATATAACAAAGAAAATTCACTGATCAACAAACACGATCAACAAACTTCAGTGTTCTTAACTTTTATCTTACAACATAATTCTTGTATTCTACGCGTTCGAAACTAAAAATATAACAGAAGATTAGATACATCTTTTTATATTAAGAAGTTTTTGCAATAAAATCTAAGGAACATAAGTTCCGACGCAGGCCCAGCGGAGGCGCTGCGGCTGCTGCGGTCATCGCCGCACCACTTTTTTCCTGTCAAGATAACAGTTATTTTCTTCAAAAAGTGCATTTTTTTGTAAGTCAAACTGTTCACTCTGTATGGTATAGAAATAGGTAATTTATTTAAGGGCGAAGAAGAGGGTGCGAGTATTTCTCATTTTAATTACTTTGTACACTAATATGAAGATCGGACTGATGGTTTGATCCTGATAGGTGTCGCTAATGAATTTGTAGGTGGATCAGAGCACCGTGTAACAATATTCTGAAAGTTTGAAAGCATTGACACGAAAAGTTCTCAGACTCTCATGAAAAGCATATCAACTCAAGTATCTTTTATTTTTAGTTGGATTTGGTACACAAATATTGTAAAATAACTTACCTTAGTAGAAAAATGTTATTTTCATTTTCTTATAAAATATGAAAGAAAACTTTTATTCGTAAAATGTCACCAAATGTTTTTAATTACCTTAGAACTGAAGACACAAGAATAAAATCACTTACTGCTTATATCACACCATTCTACCCATTATCAGAGAGATAAATTTCGTAAGCTCTTCTCGAAATACTAATTAAAGAAAGTCTTTTAAATTTCATTTTTTCAAAGGATTAGTCAAGGAAAACCTTTTTCAAATATTTAATCATTTACAAAACATTTAGTCACTATTCCCCGACATGGTATCATGTGAAATCGCTCCACAGTTCTTTCATTTAAAATGTGTTTTAGAGTTGTTTTTGGAGACTTAAAAACTTAAAATTTTCTTCGTCGCCCAACCGGTGGGCGATATTATTCCACTGCCTAATATTAGCGGGATTCGGAAAAATCATATTTCGTTTACACGAACCTATTTTTCAATAGATTTGTAGGGAATTATATACAACTTAGTAGAGTTGTTCGTGAATTTTTCCCTACAAAGTCATTAGAAACTTCACATCAACACTTCAAATAAGCGTGCAAAGTAATGATGTTTCTTGTGATACAACAAAAGGCTTTAAATCTCTGAAGGACCGTTTTAGTAGAACAGTTTCAAATTAATTCTCACAAGTAATTGATTTTTTTCGTGTAACAGGCTCGTCGAGTTTACGAATCTCCCTAATATTGAACATTAGGCCGCACCACTTTCAAAATGCTTTCGCCCGGCCTGCGGCGACGTTCTTAAAACGTTTTACTAAATATAAAATATATAAGATAAGATAAGATATAAGAATAAAGTATTTACTACTTAAAAATGTTTTGCGTAACTACGGATTTTATTAATCAAGTTCTCATACGTTTGTTTAGCTTCTATAAAAAATTATAGAAATATATTATATATATATTATATATTAAAAAGAGAATAACGAGAAGTTTCATTTTGATTATTATTCAATTCAATATTTCGTTCTGCATCCGCAGAACATCGTCAGGAACGTTTAACTGGATCATGAAGACATTACATTGTTAACGAAAATTATTTGTGACGTATGACGTCATTAATAAAGTTTTAGCCGGTACGCATCTTTTTGAATATTCAAGTCCGGTTTATGTTCTTTTATGAATAACGATTCGCTAATTTTTCTTTTGAATGCAGATTTGTAATTTTTTCCTAATATTTTAAAGTCTTCTAACCAAACTCTGTGGTGGTTTGTGTTGTCAGCATGCTTCAGCAGGTGTGATTTTTTATCGGATTTGTTGTGTTGTATGACGCGTTTTTGTAATCTACAACTAGTTTGACCGATGTAATGGGAGCGACAAGTAGGTTCAGGACATTGTGCGTGATAAACGATGTTGTGTTGGTGTGCTGAATGTGTTTCATCTTTGATTTGAAATTTCGAACTTAGTTTTTTGGTGTTGTAGATGATGCGTATTTTGTTTGTCGAACATTTACCAATAATGTTTTTCATTTTCTTCACGATCCAGTTAAACGTTCCTGACGATGTTCTGCGGATGCAGAGCGAAATATTGAATTGAATAACAATCAAAATGAAACTTCTCGTTATTCTCTTTTTAATAAAGCTTTACGCCCTGAAGAATATCTTCAAATATATTATATACAATTACGATGATATTAACAGTAAATATCAGCCTAGCACTTCAAACATGAAACACAAAATATGCATTCGATAGCAAACGCAAAAACGTAGCGATGAAGAAGCGTAGTAGTGAAAATTTGCCACATTGTTTGAATTACTCCCTGTTAACTCGTGAAATCGTTAACAAAATTTTCCTATAATAAAGTTTTCTTGTAAAGATAAACGTATTCTTATAGATCACAAAATGTAATCACAAAAATGCGTACTTGCAACGAACGTATCCAAAATTCAAAGTTTTTTAACCTCAAAACCACAATGTTCCGGTAGGACGTTTTTCGGAAACTCTTCCATGTATCCGGGTATGAAAAAGTATTCCTTTGCATTATCTTGGTTAAAGAAAAAATAAGTCATCTTGAAAGGAACCCAGTGAACGCCCAAACTTTCGAGACATATAATTCTATGATTTCCTTCTGTCAAATACGCTCGTTGGGTTTTCTTGCTGACAGCCAGGATCAGCGGTTCTTTGATGCCATTCGCCTTCATATCATTTCCGAGCGATTTCATGTATCTTTCGTTATCATCGTGTTTGTGGTAGACGTTTCTGTCAAATACAATATTGTTGTTTTACTCTTTGCACTAAATATAAAATGTATAATCATGAAGTGGCGCGTTCGAAGTTTCAATATGTCGTTGAAATCACTTCGAAAAACAGTGTGTTAGAGTTGACCTTTACTTCATTCTGAAGAGTTTTTCTTAGGTTTTCTTTTTCTTGGCATTGCTTTTTTTTCTAGCATTACTCTCTATTTGGGTTTTTAAAAAATACAAATAAAGGTAATAGTACCAAAATTAAAATATTATTGTCATTAAAACAAATTGAAGTTTTTTGCTATCACTTGCAAAGTTTCGTGAAAATTCAATTATTGCTGGATAAATATAGCACATCAACATATCAACAAAGCATTTCGAAAATAAAGATAAACGAATTTACCTTTCGCTGAAAAGTTGATGTATTCCTCTACAAATGGTTGGTCGGTGTCAACGGTGTCTAGCTTGATGTATGCTAAATGTCTTAGCATTTCGTAAGTTATTTTAGTGATATTGTATAATGTTTTTTTTGGTTTTTTCATACCATCATAATAAATCCAAAAGGTGTTATTAAACCGAAAAAAAGATGAAAAATGTAATTTCACTGCGTCATAAATCGTTAACAGCATTAATACATAAACAATACTTCCGATGCTAATAATGGTAGGTATTTCATCATTATTTTCTATCAAGTTCCTTGGTAAAAACAATAAAGGTGGAAGATCTGCAAGAAAAGTCATTGTTGGACAGATACCATCGATTGTGTTGTAAGCTTCCTCTATTCTTTCTCTTAACATGGTAGGCTTCTTTTTCATTGCTAGCGTTCATTTCTGTTTTGATTTAGAAACACAATCACCAGAACAACTAGTATGGTAGATGAGTTTGGCAAGATCGGTTCTGGAAACAGGTTCAAAGAATTGCTGTGCTTCGCTGCCAAATAAATCACCTTCCTCTATGTCTTGATTGAAAACTGTTTCAAACCAAACCTTTTTGCCTAAAGCGTTACTATTTTGTTCAAATAAATTTAAAGTTTCTGATATCATGCGAATCTTAGATGCTTCGACGATTTCCTTTAATTTGGGGAATAATTTTATCGATGACATTAGCCATGATAACGGCCCATCTAGAGGGCACGTATTCGTCAACTGCAGTCCATCTGCTAGGCCTCCCCATGTTGCACTAGGAAATGGAAACTGGGATGTAGTAGCCATAAAATGCGTTTTCTCTATATGGCCAAGTACAATGAGTCTACCAGTGTCAGACGTTCGGGGTGTTGCTGTATGGTTATGGCGAGGATTAGTATTAACCAGGTCTAAAGTAATGCCGAAAGCATCAGCGACAGCTTGTATTGCAGCATTATCTGCCCAGTTTCTGTTGGATGACAGATCCAAAATATACTTTCCGAACCTCTCTACTTAATAAATTGCCTAAAATCATCTTGGTGGTTCAAAACATGTTCAACAGCTGTCTCACGAACTTCGTTATGCCTTGAACTGTTCCCAAAGAGCCCAAAAGCTACTGCGCGGAAAAAGCAGTTTCCATCGCCTTGAACATCCACAAGCACGTTTCTTGCTTAGGGAAATGGCTTTGTTTATATCGTTAATATATTGCAAATTAATTTCTTTGTACGAAGAGACTCTTTTTTGTCTGAACTTATAACGTGGTGATTTCTTTGTGGTGCATTTTTTTTCTTCGTTTCCTTGATCGTTTTCCTGGTTTTGATGCGGGTTTTCATATTTTTTAACATCAACTGTATCGTTCATTTCTTTGTCTTTATTTGGTAAATGCCTAGCTTTGTTTTTCTTTTCTATTTCTTTCTTCCTCGTTTCCGCAGTTACACACGAAACAGGTAACCATTTGGTTTTCGTTTTTCCGTTTTGAAGAAAACTTACTTTATATCGGTCATTTTTTACCTAGACGACTGTTGCTTTCGACTTCACGATTGAATTTTTTAATTTCTTTTTTCCTTTCTGAAGCTTCACTATCACTGTCTCACCAATTTCATATTTAGAAGGAGGATGTTTTTGTTGATGCCGCTCAACCATTCTATCTGAAATCTTCTTATCAGCGCTTTCTGTCTTTTTCCAAGTATTTCTTATTGTGTTAGTCCAATTCTTTAAATCTTTTTGTCCATCCGGTGTTGTTTCATTCTTATTGTCTTCGACCTCAAAAGTGAATTCACTGATGAGTTGATTTGTTTTTCTTCCGAAGAAAACCTCAAAAGGTGAGAGTCCGCCAAGGCCTTGGTGAGCACCAGTGTTATATTGATGAGCATATGTACTTAAATGGTCATGCCAGTTTTCTACATAATAAAAGAAGAAAGAAAAATATTGCTTATATCAATTTTTTTCACTAGTCTGTTTGAAAGTTCAAACGTTTCATCATATTAAAACGTAATTGCTTCTGTAAATTAAAAATTTTCAAAGGAGAAAAGCAACTACTTGCCTATATTGTTGTTGGTAATATCGTATACTAGTTTTCTTTTCCATGTTGCGTGTGAACGTTCAATCTTCCCTTGTGCTTCCGGGTGATATGGTCTACTTGTTGGTCGGTGGATCCCTAGTTTTTCACACAATGTATTGACCTCACCTGAATTTTTAAAACGCAATGAAAATTAAATTTTAGATTAATTCAATTATTCAAAAGTTTTCAATTACAATATCGAAATATCATTGAGACAAAGAACTGTCGAATGAAATTTCGAATAAAATGGTGAAGCGTATCTACCTTTAAATTCATTTCCACGATCACTCTGTAAAATTTTGGGGTAACCAAAGCCATTGAATATGTCTTTCAAACTCGCACAAACATCGTTGGCTCCTTTGGAGGGAAGAGGTTTGAGAAAGACAAAACACGAAAAAACATCCAATATTGACAGAACATATTTATACGTTGTGCCATTGTTTCCTTCTGACGGGTTTTTTTCAAATACTACTAGATCGATCTGACATTTCTCCATAGGTTGTTTTGCTGTGACAGGCTGCAATTTGTCCTTATTTCTAAATATTGGGTTTTGTTCACAATGGATGGTGTTGGTGTTTATCCAATCCTGAATGGCTTGCTTTGATATCCCAGCGAAATCATTACGGATACGAGTCAATATCTTCAAACAATTCTCACCTTTAAACTTTACGTGATAAAAGTCGATGACTTTTTTGACTTCAGAACATCTTGGGATAATTTTTCTAACACTGTCGCTTACTAAAACCTAAAAAGGGTTGAGAAAAGCACCTTCAAATAGTTAAGTAATAGTTAGGAAATGGTGTTTTCTTTTTCCGGAATGAAGAGAATAAAGAGAAGTATCTTGCTTCCACATTTCGGAATGAGTAACTAAATGATCAATATTACTTTGACATTCTGGAATGAGTAAGATGAAGGAAAATTTACTGCTTTTTAATAAAATAAGAAGAGTTAGTATTAACATTTTAAAATGCTTATAGTTATAAAGTTCTTCTCATAGTTCAATAAAAAATTGGCTATTACTTACGATTCTTTTCTGTTCTTGTTCTGTTGCAGGATTTATTATGTCTTCTACAAAATAATGTTTGACTTTACTCAAGCGCCAAATCTTTTTTTCAAATGATGTGTATTTATTTTTGAGTTTTATATGACCAAAATTATTTAGAAATTCTTCATAAACATCGTCTTGAATTGGTCTCGATTTTTCTTCGCTTGCTGCTAGTTTTATAAACGCAATAATTATAAGTAAATTTCTTAGCGACAACATTTTTTTTACTTTAACCGATTGATTTATTGCAAAACTTAAAACTTTAAGCTCTAGTGAATTTTAAATGAAAATTGGAAGATATCGATTCTGCATGATTAAAACAAACAAGAGCCAGATGGCGCAAAACGGTAGCAGCAAAAGTACTTGCCACAAGAATACTTTTAAATTTGAAATTTTACTTAAAGTTCTTAAACGTTCTGTAAACGTTATTTCTTGAGATATCTTACTGGTGGAAAACAGGCATAAACGATATTATAATGTTTAAAATTACTAACTCGTGTAAAGCGCGGTTTCCATTCAGCGAACTTGTGCAGGCGGGCGGAAAAAAGTACGTCGTGACGTCAAGAAAATCTAAATTTAGAGCAAAGCGAGCGAACAAAATAAACAAAATTGTGCGCTGTGAAAGTTGAAAATTTTCAACTTTTTTTGTTCGCTTGGTTTCTACAACCAATCAGCTTGCTTTAATTTTGCTGACATCTGCAAATCGTAAAAGAAATATGGTGTTCGTGCACGTTGTAAACAAACATGGCAAGCAACGAAGACGACCATAGTGCCCTAGCAAGATTTAGGAAAAGAAAGCTAGAGGAAAAGAAAACGCAACGAGGAGAAGAAACTGAAAGATTTCAAATGGATCCTCGAAGTTTTATGCAATTTCAGAATTTTCAGCCTCGATATCCAGTCATTCAACAACAATTACATCCTTCGACATCATCTCCTCAACAGCATCAGCAACAATTTAATCAAATAACAACTGACTTTATGAGTCCTCCAACGACACCTTTGCCCTTACCATCACCATCACCAAGTGGAAATTATGAAAATGATGATTTTGATGAGGAGAATGAGAATAGTTACGTCGAAAATAATCTATCTATTTTGAACAACCTAAGAAATAATTCTGCTACCACATCATCGAATATTTCACAAAATAATATTCAGTCAGAAAATGTTGAAGAAGAAGGCATTGATAAAGAGGAACTTATAGAAAAAGATAAAGGTCGCGCACCAGCAACTGAAATTCACCTGTTTCTTCTCTTTCTTGAAAGATTTGACGTACCCAGAATCTCTTTTTTCTATTTCTAACTTTTCTTCTCTTAATTCTTCGGCGTAATAACATCAACAAAACTAAATTCGCTTGCAAAATAATTGCTGTGTTCAGTTTAGCCATCTTAAAACAACAACCAAAGTTTGCGCGGGGAATGAATGGAAATGTTATTTTTTGTCCGCTAAGTTCGCTCCGTTCGCTCCGCCTGCACAGAAATCTCTGAATGGAAACCATGCTTAAATAGGGTCTAATCGCAACACACCAGCAATTTAAGACAAAAGAATTATACATGCATGAGCTGTTTATAACGTACGTTTTTTTATAAGAGCTTATGTAGAAAAAAAACGCGTTTCTTCGAAAAAAAATGTATGTTTTGAATTATAATTTTTTGAAACCGAAAATGAATTCAAACAGATAACTGCCTTTTTTTAACTCGATTTTTGAAAACCTTGATGTTCAAAGACAGAACAGATAGCTAACAAACGTAGAAAGTAATAAGAAAGTCTGATCTGTGATTTACTGACACGAAAAACATATCTATTTTCAAGTGCAAAAGTTCATTGATTCAGTACCATAAAAGTAACTAAAAGTCCCAGTTTTATGTAGACCTATTTGATTAATATCCATTCCTTCATCAATTAAGTGATAAAATATCAAAGAAAACGTATTTTAAATGTATGTGATTGAAAACCTTCGAAAATTCAAAAGGCTGCGTTCGTTCATTAGAATGTATATTGAGTTTTTAGTGGGGACTCGCATACTCTTAATCGTAGGCTAAAAACTGCCGTTTCGGCCGGAGTAGTAGTAGTAGTAGGAGTAGTAGGAGTCCAAGGGTGTTTTAATACGGTATTCGCTTTCGCTGCTACCGTAATAAATCTATTGATTTGGTTTTTATATTTTATATATTACATGTGGGATATTCAGTTTGAAAAAGACGTTTTTCAGTGTATACATAGCCTTATATCAAATGATCAGTAATATAATTTGTTTACACATCAAAATAAAAATATAAAAATATGTGTTTAATAACGCAAAATCAATTATATTCCTTTGCTTCCACATTCCAGTCTGCTTCCACATATCGGAATTAACAAGGGTTCCGTTTCTTTTTATGTTAGAAAGCCATCTTTTGCAAAGTTCTGGTCGTTTTCTTTGGCTTGTAATTTGGTGAAATGTAAAAGAACGATTCGTGGATCGATTGGCAACCTCGTACCCAGGGTTTCTTGCCTTTTCGATATACGGATCGAAAAGGCAAGAAACCCTGGGTAAGAGGTTGGATCGATTGGTACAACCTATAGCAAAGTAACTTAAAAATTAAAAGTTTTTTCTACATGGTGTGACGTCACTTTACCATTCATAATGAACATCTGTTTCAACTGTGCTATATGTTTCGAACGAAAACAGCATTTTCAAAAAATTCAAACAGTGTTTTTCTAACTTTTCAAAGCATTACAAGTTAAAAGGAAGAAATAAAAAGTGAAACAATTTGTACGAAAAAAATTTAACACACACCTTTTTCCTCTTCTTATCTTAATAAAGTAACACTACAGGCTCAAGGAAAATTTAAGAATAATTTAAGGATCACACCCAGGCTCAGGTTGTTAGACAACATCCATCGTAGCTATATGAGAAATAACGTAATAGCGTAATAGCAATGGAACTCAGAGATGGCGGGCTTCTCTGAGCACGTGTGACAAAAATTACAATTCATTTGTTTTCGGATGCATCACATGTAAGATTCTGGACATGAAATGTGAAGATCAACTCATGTCATAGAGTTATTACGTCACCCGTGGCGTCATTCGACATTAAACCAATTTGAAAAGAAATATTTTTTATCCGGTTGAAAATTCTTTGGGGATCAATTGATTATATTACAAAAATGTAATATTCTACCCCCTTTTGCCCAACATCTAGGGAAGTGGGCAATTTCAGATATGGGTTCCAATATTTTTTTCAATTTGTTTTTGATGCTCTTTGGAATGGTACAAAGCCTTTTGCAATTTTGACCTCTTTTATTTATCACCTTGGCCAAAACTATGTCCACTTTTCATCCATTGATGAGCGAATGATTAACACTTTTGTTGACGAACTGGGAGGCCTTTCAAAAGACATGTCGAACAATGATTCGTTTTCAGTATTTCTAGATTGTCTTCGGAGACAGATCTGACCTTCTTAGGTTTTTCATATGGAGATAAGTAGACTAAACTACTAGTTTGATACAACACTCCACTTTATTCAAAATATCAGTGAAAAGCAATTTTGACTGTTCTGGTTTACATTGAGCGTTATCGAGTACAGATCGAACACTTCGTAATAGTCTTAAAAGTTCTTGTTCTGTTTTATTACAAATCCCTTAAAGAGGCATTGTACGGCTAAAATTGTAAATATTATCGTCACGTGATCGAACATGAAAAATATAAACAAATATGGCGGCAAATAATCAAGCTTTCTCTGTCGGAGAAGAACAGAGAATTTCTTTATTTCGGGAAATCAACCTGAAACATAGTTTTGACACCTTTTAAACAATATATTGGTGAAAGAATTCATTCTTCTACAATACTTGTTAGAAGTAATTACTGAATTTTCTCATGAATTATAAATTAATATGTAAGAACTTCTTCATAAGTCATTGTTGTGTGTGAAGAAACATGTCAGCTGTCTTAACTCAAGTAAGATTACTTTTATCATTATAAGAGAATGTTGTGGAAGCTAATTTAAAGTGATTTGATTTCATTGCCTATTCCAATCAATACAAAACTTTTTCTTCGTTGTTTGTTCTCAACAAAACTTAAATTTGATTACATTTACTCACTCGTGCATTTTCAGCATTGTATATGTAACTGGACTTGCAGCAGAAAAGATGGTGAAAGATCTGGTTGCCCCTGCAAGACAAGGGAAATAAAATGTGGAGAAGAATGTAAATGTGGGAAGAAAAAGAAGAGAGTTGTTGTTATTATCATATATTTAATATTTCTGTAAAAAAAATAAGAGTCTATCGTTGAATCGTGATCTAAAATTTACATTTTGATACAGACGAATGATATTTCACATCGAAAAGGTCATAAAACAGAACTTATTCGTATTCAAATGTCGTACAAACCCATATCGTTTGAGAAACATAATTGTCAAGTGATAGAAAAAAAAGTATGTAAATGTTATCCACATATATCTTCAAAATGATACATAGCTTTCGCATCAGAACCACGAAATTAATTTCTTATATAAATTCATAGTCTTTTGGTGCTTTTATTTCTTTGCAACTTGATAACGTAAGTGAAAAAATTGATTACAAAAACAGCAATTTTTATATTTATACTAGCTCATCTTGTTCGACATCGTTTCTTGTTTGGCTTTCCACGATAACCCAAATACAGATACGATTGTTTCATAAAGATTAGATATGGGACATCAAGATTACAACGACCGTTTTTTTCGACAGCCCTATTTTTGTTGATTTCAGCCGTACAATGCCTCTTTAAAAATTTATTTTTCATGTACAAGTGTAGCTTTTCGTTTTCATCAAGATCGAGTCTTCGATTATTTTGTATGCACTGTAGATTTCAAGTCATTCTTTACAATATTTCTTCCAATGGAGATGTCATATCGATCATATCATATCTGGACCTCTTCTTACGGAGGAGCCGAGATTCTGAATCTTCTGAGTTACTCGGTGAGAAGACAAAGGCGAGGACGAGCTTGACGAACTACTGGAAGATGAGTACTTTTACTAGGCTTTTTTGACTTCTAGTACGTTTCTGGCAGGAGATTCTTCTTTCTTATACTCGCAAGCCTCCTCGACCTTTCTTTACCCTGGACACACGTCCACTTCACTTTTGAGTTTATCATTTGAGTTCACACTCTGAGTTTTTTCTGGACTAACATCCTTTCAATTTCTCTGATTCAAATCCTTTTCCCAAGCCATTACAGTTATTGCCACCAACATTTATATCCTTACTCATATCGTAGAAATAACGACTGCGAAGGTAACGACCTCGACATTTTGCTGCTTAATCATGTTTGTACTATTCTAGAGCAGGCAGATTTGAAAAAAGGCCATCATAGGTTAGGGGGCAAGCGTTAAAAGGCTTAGATTTATAGAAATACGATGTAGATCATATCAAAGATTTCACGAAATGAAATCCATTTTTTTTACAACAAAACTGATGTTATAATGCGAATATATGTGTAAAATTGTCAAAGGGATTAAAAGATAACAAACATCGTTCACCACCGAGGAAAGGATCGAAATACGTAATCCATTACGCGCGCATCACTTGGTAACCTTCTTGAAAGCTATTGACTTATTTTCTATTTCGGATAATCTTCATTGTGGCCGTTCTTTTACGTTACAATAATCCATATTGATAAAAAGCTTCAGCTTGTTTCAGATGTTTCAATAGCTTCTCGTAAGTCTTTTTGCTGAAAACTTCATCAGGGTGCAGCTCCAAAACAACTTCACTTTCGCCAGTTTGTTTATTCTCAAATATAGAAGCTTTGATCGTTGCTTTCTCGATATTCATATGCATTTTTTTACATCTTTTCATTCTGTCTTTGACAATGGACTTGATAACTGATTCCAAATGTTGTTTTATAAGGTAACTATCATCTTTCATAAAATCGGGAAGATGAGACAGACCGCATGTCATGGTTTGTGATTTCCAGCTCAGGACAACATGTTTATATCTCTTCTCTGATAACATTTCCAGTTCCTAAAAAAAAGATGTTTGAGAATAAAAAATATCTATATGAATTGCCAGGTTTGATGTTAGGTAACACGACGCAAACTTACCAGTGTTTCTCTTGAATATAAAGATTGATGATTAAATGCGAAGCGATAGCTTTTCTACTTTAAGTCGTGACACGAACTACAACACATGGACTTTTATAGCGTAAGTCGTAAAGACCTTATCAATAATTTATGAGTTATTTTGAAACTGTTTCACGAAACGTGTGCGCTAAACAGTTAATAATTAATGATTTGTTTTTGGATCTGGTTGTTTCTTTTGCTGAATGAGTTTGATTTGCTGTAGTTCAAACTTTTCCTTTCAAAAATTTCTCCAGATGGCGTATACTTAAAAACAATACGTACGCACTTTGGGAAAACAAGTACATTGATGACTCGATTAGAGTCAGCGATTTTCCATTCATCGAATTTGAGCTATCGATCGGATATTTGCGTGCAATCGATTAGATTGAAACAAAGTAAAGCAATTTTTTCGTAGTTCCTCTAGAAATCAATTTGCAGGTCGTAAATTGTCTTAACGAAACTGAGCTCAGTGAATGAATGAACGAGTCAGGAAAATGAGACTTATATTGGAGGGTTTGGGTGACTTAGTTCAGGGAGGGGGTGGGGTTTGGGTTTGGGGTGGTTGTTGTGATTTCTACATTCCCTGACTAAGTTTCAAATCATCAAGTTCATGTTTTATGCCAGAGTTTACCAATTGTTAAGGCAAAAGGGCGTGGCATTACATAATATGGATTTAAGGAATTGACATACACGTTTTAAAATCTTACATTAAACATTTTAGCATCAAAATCATTATGTTGTTGCAAGTTTAAAGTGACATGACTCCCGTCTTTGTGCCAAAAATCGCAGCTGTATTCATTCAAACTTACGGCCAAAATGACCCTGAATTAGGCATACAAAAATTTAAATATCTCCAGTTCTAAAAGTCTGTAGGATGCGATGGAAATTAGAAAGTAATCCATGCGAATAGGAAATTACCTGAAATGCCTACTAATATTCATTTGTTCGTATTGACTTATTTTTGTTAGCTTGTTGTTTTGTTGTGTTAGTTTTCTACTAAATAATAGAATGATTGAATCTTTTACGAATAAACAAGATAATCTTTTAGCTTGACAACAAAATACATCTTGACTGACTGTCGATGCACCTGCATAGAACCTTAGTTTTCCATGTGAGTCATTCCATGTGACAGCTAAGAGAAGTGATAAAAATAGGGACGGGATAATTGGCGATAGAAGAAAAACCTCAAGGTTACAGAGAAAGTCAGACAGCTTATGGCTCAACAACCACAAGGAGGCTCTTGCAGGAACAACCCAATCGGTCTTACAAAGAGTACCTTTAATAATGCTATGAAAAGAGATTTACCTTTACGTAAATACACTTTATTTATCACAGAGAACAAAAAAAAAAGTTTTAAAAAAACATAATGCATTGAATAATGGACAAGCTTTTCGATGTCAATAACAAGCTTAAACCCTGTTGAAGACTGTAAAAACAAAGCAAAGATTACAAAAACACATTTCAAGTGCTAGTCTTATCTCAATATTACAGGGTCTTCTGAGAAACTAACAAGCGGATAAGACCGCAAACTGTACAAAGAGCATCTGAATCACTTTGTTTACAGGTAAAAACTTTATAAATATTATTTAATATTTATAACATACAGCAATTATCGAGAGAAAAACACTAATGTTTACAAACACTATCACTTGGAAACTCATCTATTAGCGTAAATATAAACAAACATCAAAAAATGGAAACTCTTTTGACTTTACTGAAAACGTTTAGTAATTGCAAAAGTCTACTAATTGAATACAGCTGATGTATATTATGAAACACCCTGTTAGCAAAAAGCAGTGCTACGTCTAGAGCATTCACCAAATAAAGAAAAAACTTATCTTTAACTTTACACTTCCATTACACGATTATCTATCCTGATGCTATACTTAATTAATCATTGTCAACTACCATTAAGTTTGAATATTTTATGAAGTTGAAACACAGCTCACACACTGTCAGTTTTTCGTCCCGCTTTTATAGGCTCCATGCATTTTGTTTTTTTAATTTTTCTGAAAATCTGTTGAAATATTTCGGTAGCCTGGAAAGTTTTAACTGACGAAGCCTTCCAGATTTTCTTATCCCACTGTCTTCATGAAAAGGAAAGAAATTCATTCGTTTTTAACCAATTTCCGCTATTTTTGCTACTTTCATAAATCTAGGAGGAGCTGCAAGAAAGTCCGTCTGTAGCAGATGACTCTATTAGGCTCGATCAATTATTCTGGAAGAAAACCTTGGGGTTTCCAACTATCTTTTTTTCTCCTTTAACCAACAATGACGTTTTCGTTGAAAAAACTTCATTTAAATGATTTTTCTTGTCCTAAATATGATGGGAGAATGCTAATAATTGGAGAATCGTATGCAACACATTTGTTTTCGTCTTTTCGGATCTGTCACCAGAACAGTTGAAACACATTCGACTAATTCTTGATGTTCAACTTTAGAAATAATGATGGTGAAGTCAGTAACATTTATTCTTTCAAAGATGTTCTAAGTTCTCATAGAAAAAGCAAATTTTACAAAGTTGGCATTTTTTGCTTCGAAACTTACGCTTGCAGGCAGTTCTGACTATCCAATTCCACCAATAGATTTGCAATTGTAAATCTAAAACTGCTATTCACATAAATCTTACAACACACTACAATGTAGTTATGTAAATTTTGATGATTCGCATATAATATTACCTTTGCATCATTACCTTTACCTTGATAAAATCCACGTCTCGGTCCTCCTTGTTCTTCACCATTTTCACCCTTCACCAGCAAATGCTAGCTTGTAATAACAACCAATTTGATCTAATTCCATTTTTTAGTGAAATGCTACAAAACACTTAAAGCATCTTTTAAAAAAGACTTAAAAATATCTTCCTCTAAACGCATCTAAATTTATTGTTTAATAAATGAAAGTTAACATTATTTTTGTGTCAGTTAATGGGTCTGGGTAAAGTATCATTTGATTATGGACGTCAGCTTTCTTTATGGGATCAAAATATATAATGATCTCTCCGCTGATGTTTGCAAAGCTGAATCAAGAGGTTGAATAACTATTTTGCGTGAACTGTGACGATAAATTGTTGATACCAAGTTTCTTTGTGTGTGTGTGTGTGTGTATTTTCTTATTCTAGTCTTTGTCAGTGCGTGTGTCCAACAATTTTTCTCACAATTATCATTCTAGTATACCGGTGTATTCGTATTCGTTTCGTATACTTGCAGGGGCGGATTTAGGCTGCTGTATTGGTGTACTTACACCAGTGAAATTTGGTCATCATTAGTTGAAGAATTGAACCAGAAGTAGGGAATTATTATGCCTTCAAAATTAATAGAATTTTCAGTCTAACACTTTCTTTTTTCCTTCTTAACTTTGAAGGATTTTTTTCGACTTACGCCGCTGCGATATTTTCGCCGACGGAATCTTTTTCGTTCGAGAATTTTATTTTTGAAATATTTGCTTCAGAAAATACACGTTCAGAAGGTCGGTTGCCGGCATTGCTTTATACACCACTCGAGTGGTGTAAAGATGCGGAGTTCTAGGTGAAGTTTTGAGATGTGTCTGACTGGTGTAAGCTCGACTGGTGTAAATGGACAAGTGTACGGCATGACGATCAAGATAATTGTACACCCTCTAGCAAAAGCGAACAGAATTTCAGTTTCAACATGGCAGCATAACAATGATGTAAAGCTGGAAGGAGAGAAGCCAAAACTGGAGAGTGGTTGTTCAATGGACATCTTGCATTATATTTCTTGCTTTGGGAGGTTTAATAAAGCGTGGTTCACACTGTGCGCTAGCGGTGAGATAAGTACAGTGCGCACAATAAGCCTTTTCCTTATCTCATAGCGTGAACGTGAAAATACCTGATTAACTTTTTTCCTAGCTATCGTTACCTCATCGTTAGCCGAATTTTTGAAATCGAAATTTTTTGATATTTTTTTTTGGCTAACGACGAGATAAGAATGATTTTTCTGTAATCTTCAAAGGAAACCGACAAAATGTCCTCAATGAGAGTAAAGTTTTGATTAATGAAGATGGAAGAATTTTTCATATAAAAGGAAAGACGTGTGTTGATGAGAGAGTAAAAATAAAAATGGCAGACAAACAAAAAAGACTATCTGTTATCAGTAGGGGTAACGTCCTATTCCGCTCCAAAGAAAATGACGAAACTCTAAGAAAAGTAGGCACATGATTGGTGGATTTCCATTCACTTTAAAACGATAAAACATGGTAGAGATACTGTGACTGGCCTTACAAAAGGAGAGGATTCAACGCATTAAATGTATTTTTACTTACGAATTGTACGAATTGTACGAATGACACTGTTTTTTAGACGTGTGTGATAATAATTACAGAGGGAAGATAAAATTAACAGAATTGAGAGCATAAAAAATGTGTTTAGGGTGAGAAATAATAGAGGCACAGAGCATGGAGGAGGGAGAAGCTGGCTGGAGAGAACTGTTGAAAAAGCCACATTAATTAGAGAATGTTATGTTTTTAGATAAACGAGTGAAGCATAATTACATGATACATAACTTTTAAATCAGTTTTAATAAGGCTTAAATTTTTTTCTGGGATACTAATTGCACCCAAAGATTTGTTCTTTTGTTTGTTTTTGAGAATGGTTTGTAATTCTAACTATAATTAAATTAAGCAGAGTGAGACGTGTTTATGATTTTCGAGAAGTCCTTTTAGGTTGGGTGTGAGCCTGGCTCTCCTTTGTTACCATTATTTATGTTATATACTTAATATATTTTAACGGTAATAATAACATTGAAAAGACCTTCTTCTTGTTCAGATCGAGAGGATGGCCAGCCTGGCCAGCTATCCTTTGCTCTTGTTATACATTTCTGTTTGAAAGTGAATTGTATAATTGTTTTCTTTTGGGACAGTGAACAACACAATATATAGATATATATATATACTTTCTTTCTTTTTTTATATTTCCACAACAAAAAAAGTATTTTTATCTTATTAATAATGTGCACTGTGCGTAACACTTTTATTTTAAAGAGTGATAGAATTGTTCCCTTTTGACGGTCAAAACCTTAAAAGCGTGTAAAACCATGCAGAGCCGAGAGCACTTTTTTTTTGTTTCCACGATTAGTATATGCTCCTCCATTTGGTTATTTTTGGTTTTCGTAGCCAAAATCAGTTGAAAAACGTCAATGGTGGAGCTCGAGCAATGCAATGTTTTTCGTTCCAAATTTGTCAACGATCATTTCGTTGCAACAAAAACAAAGAAAAAACGTTGTGAAGATGAAGCGATTTTTTTAACAAAGCTCTATATTGTTTTAGTTGTTTAGGCGAAAAGATTGTATCGTAAAGATTGAATTAAAAGTGAAGGTAAATTCACGAAAGAACTGAATAAAAAATTGACGTTTCGGATTGTTTTCTTCGGCTTTATCAAGTTAAATAAATTATTGTTTACACAGTGGAGAATCTACTAGAATCCCTTACATAAATACTCACTTTACTTTTTGAAATACCTTTCTTATTTGTTTATAGGACTTAAAAACGGCTCCATGGAGAAAGATATTTACTCAGGTAATATTCAATTGCACTGGAAAAGGTTTTTGTTCGTTTTTGGTATAGATTTGTATTAAGATTTAATTAAGAACTGGTTGTTCAGGCCTCTCATTAAAGAAAAACGCGGCTACAGGATGAATCACGTCGGTGAACAAACCTTTTATTTTAAAGTTATTTTAACTATTATATACAAACTAGTATAGCACCAGATATAATGTGATGTTCCAGAAGAAATGGATCAATACACTTTCTTTACGCGTAACAAAGTTCAAAATGTTGTACAATTATTACGCTTGTGTAATAATAAATTATAAAACTGAGACATATGAGTATCACTTCTTTCTTTACTTTAATATTTGACATCGATGAACAAACATTTTTAAAACATTTTTTAAACTTTTACTGGTGGCATCCATTGAATAATAGAAATAAACGTGGCCACCTGGCTCATATTCACTTATGGTTGGTGCGAATAACTTAGAAATGGAGCATATTGTTGACAACAGCATGCTTTAAATTAGCAAAGGTGATGTTATTTAGATATCTTGGAGCAAAGAAACGTTGTTGGAAAGTATCAATTTCTTTATTATTGTTTTGACCTGTCTGTAAATTGTACATTATTGGAATTTTATGAGTTTTGGAATGTTTGGTTATATAGTTTTGTCATATTCTTTTTTTATCCTAATGGCTAAAAATTATTGTTACTATTTACTTTTCTTCCATGTGTATCTATCTGACTTTCTATCAGCATCGTATTTTAATTTGTTTTTACTGCTTTCGAGCTTGAAATCAAGTTAGTGTTTTAATTTGCTTTTCTTTTTTCTTTCTTTATGGATGTAGCTATATGTTTATGCGATATTGTTATTCATGGACATCTTCTTTTTTAGGTTAGATAAATTAATTAGAAAAGAATTAGAAAAATGTTTGGTGTTTTGGTAAAGAACAGACTATTGAAGTAACGAATGGTAACGAATGTTATTGGAGTAAAGAAGCAACATTAATTAGCAGGTATAATTCCTTTATCATTCATATTGCGTTATGCGTATTTATCTTTCATAAACCTTTGGCACGGGTGTGAGTGGTGCATCGTTTTGGGAAATTTACCTGTAAAAAGTTTTTACACAGGATACTAGTATGTTATATTTTTAAATTATTATTTATAATTGCTTAATTGGAAGAATATAAATTATAGTCAGTTTATTAATCTAGCAGGGGATAATACGGAATGAAAGGTACGTAAAAAAAGCTGCTGGTGCAGTATGCGGGTGCTTTGAACTCCTAGGTGGTCCAACCCTTGTGGAGGTTCAGTGGGTGAAGCCCCCAAAAAGTTTTTTTTGTGCAAATGAGTAACACATCTCTTTTAAGGAATTTGTTTTAACACAGTCAGCCAAGAGTGTATTTAGGCGTCTAGAACAAAATCCCAACGCATTTGTAGTTACATTGTCTTCATAGAAACCATTTATATAAAACGGTAGAGACAGAAAATAAAACAATTCGAAAAAGGATTCTCTGGAATAAACTGCTAATTTCATAGATTTTTGTGTTTATATATATGGTAAACGAACAACTGAAGTTAATTTGAAAGAACGACTTAAATGTTTTAGTTGTTGGAAAAAAATTTGGGTGGGGAGTTCTGCGTGCCCAAAAGCGGTAACGATCTGAAAAACGCTCTGTATTACCCCCTGTCTAGTGAAGGCTTCTTCTGACTACACTACAAAGCTCTCTCACTGCTTGTCTTTGATTATTGCAGCTTATACTGTGTTGTTCACATTGAGCACTGATTTAAGTACTGAACTGAACTACGTGCAAGGCAAGTTGTTCTTGTTTAACAAACTGTCTATCATTGAATTCTCCTAAAAGTAATAGTGTGCTTTGTAAGTGATATTAAAGATTTGTGAAGCATTTCATGATGGCAGGAAGTGTGAAGGACAGAAAGAAATAGCCATCAAGTGTTGCAAATTCTGCTTATCACCATATCCAAAGCTGAAAATTCCTGCTGGAAAAATTATCCCCAATACTCAGAAGAACATGTGGAAACATTCGGCAAACGCAAATTAGTTATTGGAATGTGCATTTGTGCTATTATTACTTTCCTGGTGTCATTCTTATTTCGTATAAGATTACATAGACTCGTATATTGACATTAAACACATACTATCTAAGGGAAGAAATTATTGCGAAAGAAATTATCGATTGTGTATCAGTAGTCAAAAAAATGGTGAATTGCGGAATTAAACTTTGCGAATCGGACACCAAGTTTCGAAATTGCGGAACTTAAATTTCATAAAATATTCAGTTTTTTATGCGAGACAGAACAAACAATTTGTGATGATACTATAATTACGTGAGTGACTCAATAATTTGTCATAAAATGCAGTGCACTCAAGTAATTGCGGTCTTTTCACGCGTCTTCATGCGCAAATAATCATGAAATTAAGGTAATTAAGAATATGTTTTTGCAAATTCGTGTCCTTTTTATGCGGAAGAAAAAATTGACAACTGCTAACTTTTTCCATAAATCGCGGAAAAAAGAATGCGATTCGCTAACTCTTTGGTTGAAATTGCGGGGAAAAAAATTGCCAATTTAGTTCAATTCGCAATTCGGCAATTTTTCCTTCCGCAGACATTTCTTCTGCATTAAGTTCTTCCGTTAAGGTAGGACATAATATGACTGCTTTGACGATATTTTAGTGTAAGTTACAATTATATCTGCTTTTATTGATCTAGTAAATGTAAAACGAATCCCAGCGGCAATATCGTGCTCATTTATCATATCCAGTTGTATTATCCATATTTTCTTTTTAGAAATTTATGTTTTACACTAAGAATTGAAGATGTAAAGCTTTTAAATCCTGTGATAAGAGATCCTGCTTCCTTTTCATTTAATAAACCACTCGATTTATATGGAGGAAGTAACTTGGTTCAAGGATGCAATTCCCCGTTCCCCTTATTCACTTATCTCCTCAATAGTAAATACAACTACCAGAATGCAAAGCTATAATTACTTGCTTTGGGATTACTATAAGCACCGTTTTAAATAGCTGTGAGAATATCAGTTTTGTTTGTGAAAATCTTTTATTGTTCCATTAAAACATTTTTAATGACTCTTTCTCATTGCATTGTGGTAGTTGTATGACGTATTAAGGAGATAACTGAATAAGGGGAACGGCCAATTTTACGTATCTTTTACATTTTTACTTAGTACCTAAATACTAAACTGAGAATTACAATTTATAGATTCATTGATTGATTTTTGCGTTAACGTAACTGGTCTTTGAAAATTTCTTTTTAGTTATTTCTTTGTTTTGGTTATTTTTGGTACTATCCCTACAGCTCCAAATAACTAATGGTTCTTGGCTTGAACAAAATAAGCGATACTGAGTATTGTGTTGGAGATTCTGCGAAAATTAAGTGGAGTAATGTAATTCGCACTGCAATACAATGAAAAACATCTCAGACAGTGGTCGTCTCGCGTAATCCTTGTATCTGTCATATCTACTAGTTTTTCCATGTTCGTCCATCTTTTTTCCACTATCCTCGTCGCTGCACCATATTTGCAATTTACAAGAAAAAATCAAACAAGATTTTTTCTTGTAATTACTAATGCTTGGTTGTTGTTGCTTTTTTTTAGCTCCAATCTGTTCTCCATTTAAGTTATTTTCTATATTGTATTTATCATTTCTCCGAAAGTTATTTGACGACACCCAAGAAACATGACTTATTCTGGAGATCACAGTTTTTATTCAGGTAAGCCAAAAGCGTTATCTCAAAGCGCGCTTCTTCTGTAAACTGCTTATCTTTTGACAATAGCTGAATGCAGTAACCATTCAACTATGGAATTTTCTTTTGTTAATGGCGTCTCTCGTATCTCCAGGAAACCTTTCAAGATGCAAGGATGTAAAAGATGACAATGAGAGGTATTAAACTACTTAGGTCGTTTTTAAAGTTGTGTTTGTTATTTTTGTCAATGAATCTGCTTGAAGATCCAGGAGAAAGACGAAGTTGTTGAAGTTTATAAAGAAAAGAAAGCGGGAAATAAAATGCGATCTAGTGGATGAATCGGGTTCTATTGATGAAGTTCAATTGGAGTTTCGAAATACGAAAGAAATGTAATAAGTATCATATGCCCATGTAAAGGTTGTACTCAGCAGCTACAAAGCGTTACCTCCCGAGCACGAACGATAAACGAAAATTTTCGTCGATATCTGAAGACAAAGTTATTTAATAGAGAAATCCCATAGATGTTTTATACATGTCTGAACCTCTGCTAGGCAGAAGATGTCGTGGTGGAAAAAGAGCTATGCAATATTGGTCTTACACCGGCTATAGATCTTTAAAGAGGTAGACCTTTTCATTAATTATGTCACGTTCATTACTTACAAACGTGGCCTCGTTTCTAATCATTATAATTATGACGTTCTTTTTCATGACAAGAGTGATCTTAAAAGTTTAAAACCCTCGCGACATACGTTTTTGTCATGTAAAGAAATGTCACTATTATGCTAATCAGAAACGAGGCGATACTTAAAGATCGAAAGTGACGTAATTAATGAAAAGGTCTATTCCAGAAAGATTTTCTGATGCGACATCTTCTGTCTACTTGAAAGTAAACTTAGCAGGTTCTTTTTATCCTCGTCACGTGACAACACTGGAGTTGCTTTTTAATTATATTTATTGTACATCGAGTCCCGTAAAACCTTTGCAACAATTTATCTTTTGCGAGTACTCACATTTCTTCTGAAGCTTTCTGCTATTTTGAATTGTGAGTGTTTCTTTAGAGAACTAGTTCCGATTTTTAATCAGTGTTATTTGAACGTTAGACAAGAAGACATTTGAAAATATTTTCTCTTTAATTTTTCTTCCCCTTTCTCCACAGGGATCATGTACTCTCAAGCAGGGTTTTTTTTATTCTTATCTACTCTTCCTTATCGAGGGAAAAGAAAACAACACAACATTTTTCTCTGGAGCAATTGGTCTTGCGGCGATTATCAGTAGTGTGTGAAGTAAAATACAATAAGTTTAATTAAGAGTTCGTTCCAAAATGTTCTCCTTGGTTGACTCCTCGATATCTCGAACACGATTTCGTACCAACGTGACTAGCCGGATGCGTTACTAAAACCCCGATGGGGAAAATCACATATTCCTCGACCCAATGCGTAGTCACTGAACCTCGAGGGTAAAGGCCGTACAAAATTGTTCGAACCGTGCCTTCACGCATTAACGAGTGATTTAGTGCTGGCGCCAACTTGCTCTCCGTCGTATATTTCATAAAAAAGAAAAGAAACAAAAGTTAAACTTAAAGCTTGACACACGTACTGTTAACGCCTCAGAAACATTTTCCAACATGTGCCTCCTTTTTATATCGTTTACTGCGCATGCGATTAATTACATTAATACGCATGCGCGCCCTCCTCCTTACTCTCCGTCCAGAGTTGATAAGAAACTGCGTTTCCGACTATCTTCGACTGTCGGAAACTACGCTTCTTATCTACTCTTCCTTATCGAGGGAAAAGAATCGTTTAGATTTGCTGTCTTTTATGTATCTGTTCATAGTTGTAGCTGAGTTCCATCTTCCGTGTTTCCCTATCAAACGCTCACTAACGTTATTATTCGCTGCTGCGGAAGCACCTCCTGACCGTAATCAATGTAATCCAAATAAGTTTGGTTTGTCCGTGACCTTAGACATTGCTTCTATAAATAGTTCCCTTGCTCTAGAATAGGAGATAGGAGAATCAGCGTGAACATTATGACCGTTCTTTGTTTTCGAAAGCTTGCAGATCAAGAACGCGTCGGGCGATTGCGAAATACTTGTAGAATGAAAAAAATCTTTGAGCAAAGTTACGGGACAAGTTTTTGAATAGGTTTGCGAAATATGAACTATGTGTCCTTCTCTAAGTTGGTCGATTTTAGACTGAGGTAACAGAATTTCTACTCCTTCGCTTGTAAATGAGATGTGTCTCACTTGAATTTTTAATAATTCGCTAACTCTAAAGAAACCGGCGAAGCCTAAAATTATTATGAGAAGGCATCTTTTGTCTGCTAAGTTATTCGATCTTCCTAGGACATCATAAAGCTGGTTAATCATCATTGATGCTATAGGTTCCTTCTGATTTTTGGTTGAAAACTGAGCGGTCATTCTGGTTGCTCCTTCGAAAGCCAATTTAACGAAGGGATGCGTCGTTGGAGATTCGTAACCAGCGTTGACGTGCCCCCATCTAATACCGCATAAAGCGCTGGTAATTGTACCCGTTGTTGCCTTAGAATCTACCAGTGCGTTTAAGTATAATGCAATGTAAAACGGTTCGGCAGGAAGATGTTGGACTTCGGGAAAAGATGATGACCAGGCTATCCAGTTTTTCCAAGCTGTCGTGTATTTGTTCAGAGTGCTTGAAGCGTAAGCGGACTCCATTAGCTTTGGCAAAGTGAAAGCCCATCCTTTA
Source organism: Turritopsis dohrnii (assembly GCA_027922465.2). Lineage (NCBI taxonomy): Eukaryota > Metazoa > Cnidaria > Hydrozoa > Anthoathecata > Oceaniidae > Turritopsis > Turritopsis dohrnii. The sequence continues at coordinate 2,052,030 of BQMF02000012.1, forward strand.
AGTTGGTTTGATTGGATCTCTTCCATATGAAGCCATGTTCCACCGTAGATGCCATCTAATTTAAAAATAAATGTTCGCTGTATTGTAAATTTTGGGTTTCCGTAACGCTTTTGCGAGCGCCACATTTGAGCGTGTACTCTTCCACTACACTTAAGCGGTCACTACATTTGAGCGTGTACTCCTCCGCTATACTTGAGCGGTCACTACCTTTGAGCGTGTGCTCCTCCGCTACACTTGAGCGGTCACTACCTTTGAGCGTGTACTCCTCCGCTACACTTGAGCGGTCACTACCTTTGAGCGTGTACTCCCCCGCTACACTCGAGCGGTCGCCACATTTGGGTGTGTACTCTTCCGCTACATTTGAGCGGTAGCTACATTTGATCGTACACTCCTCCGCTACATTTGAGCGGTCGCCACGTTTGGACGTGCACTCCTCCGCTACGCTTGAGTGGTCGTCACATTTAGGCGTGTACTCCTCCGCTATACTTCAGCGGACGTTAGTTTGCAAAACAAACCAACCAATTCTTCGGTCATTCATAGAATTTAACACGAAAGAGTAATCGTTGGTTTACGTATTAATTTATTTTGTTTCAATTAAATCCCAGATTAATTAAAAATTGTAAAAAACAATAATTCAATTACGAAAAATCAATAAACAAAGCATACGCTTTGAAGCAAGCAAATCCGTCAAAAACGCTATTTGTGTTACAATTATTGACATAAAAAGGATCTAAATACAAAAAATGCTTTACAAAAGGTTTAAATGACTTTCCATCACGTGTTAATAATGGCCAAAAATAAGAAGACTTCCATTCGGGTACAAATAAAACGGCTTTAGCCTTACAAACCAATGCATGTTTTAATGTTTTCCCAATTAGTTTCACTGGAGGGCAAAGCCAGTTTAGTTCTCCTTGCCAATTTTGAGCGAATGCGTTTATTCCTGAAGTGCCGGGACAATGAAATTTAGAATTGAACATTAATGTTTTCTTGTTTAAATCATCAGAGAATCTATCGCACGTTAGTTTACCGTAATTACTCTCGATAAAATTGAACGTTTCGTTGTCGATGGACCAATTATCTGTATCAAAGGATTTTGATAATTCGTCAGCCTTTTTGTTTTCTTCCCTTGGCAGCCATTGGCTTTCAAGAACGATATTGTTTTTTAAGCAAATGAAGAAAATATCGATTGCAAGATTTTGTAATAAGGGTTTTATGCTACCAAATTTAATTATTTTTGCCACGTTGATGTTATCGGAGAGCCATAGAACAGTTTCGTGTTTCAGTCTGTTTCCGAACGATTGAAGAAGGAGTCGAACGCATAAGAGCTCCCGATATGTAGAACTTTGTTGCTGCTCGAACAAGGTAAAATTTCCTTTTCCGATTTCGATTCCTAATCTTTCAACGATGTATCCACCATATCCGTTTTGACTGGCATCCGAATAAACAACCTTTGTCGTTAAGGGTTCCTTAGATATGCGAAAACCGTTGTGATCTTTTAAACTTGTACGCCAAAAACGTAATTCAAAGGCGAGCTCACAATCTATATCGTAAGTTTTATACCAATAATCCCTTGACTCGATGAATTTGTACATTTGACGAGTAAACAATTGCACGAGAGGCCCCACCGCAATAGACATCGAAATTAACCGTCCTGCTATCCTTGAAATGAGTTTGGGCGTGCATACTCCGTTCCTTAACACCTGATCGATCAACAAATGCAAAAATTCTATTTTTTCCGCAGGTACAGAGAAATCCATTTCTATGGTGTTGATGTTGAATCCAAGCCACTTGCCGAATGTTGTTGGTTCGAGTTTACACTTTTTAAGATTTAAAACAAACCCAGACATTATCAAATCGTTTATTACTATGTCTCTTATCATCAAAGCGTTCTCAAGATCAGCATCTCCGGCTATACCATCATCAATGTAGATCACACAAACGATCCCTAGTCCTCTCCATTTCTTGATAAAAGGTCTCGTTAATTTCGTGAAGAGATAACAAGCCGACGCTAATCCGAATGGCAACACAAGAAACTTGTAGAACTTTATCGTCCCGTCGCTGTATTCCCAAGAAAAACCCAAATAATCCTGATCTTCTTCGGCAATAGAAATATGATGGTACCCGCTCTTTAAATCAAAGGTAAAAAATTTAAAATTTGTTTCAACCATATCGGAAAAAGTTAACAGATCCTCGTATTTGAATTTCTTAACATCCAAGTGTTTGTTTATATGTCTCAAATCTAAAACAAGACGCAGCTTAAATTCGGGAAAGGTCTATTGACTTACGTTCTCGCCGTGTACTTCGTTACCATGAAAACTTCATATGTTATTAAAGTTGTCTCAACTTTAAGTTTCAAACAATGAGGAGGCATACCTTAGATTGAACCAAATGGAACCAAATAAATGTTAATAATAATAATAATAATAATCATGCAGAAGAGCCATCATGCACTTCCAAAAAATGAACTCGTTTCGTAAATTCTATCCTAGGACGGCATAATACTACTTAAAATTATTACGTTTGATCAAAACGCGTGTTTAATTTAGAAATGTTAGTTCGCTTTGGATGCAATATCCCAATCTTCGCATGCACCAAAACGTTTTCGAACTGAAAAAGACATTGATTTAAAGTCATTCGTTGACAAGAGCCATCATACACTTCCAAAAAATAAACCCGTTTCGCAAATTCTATCTTAGGACGGCATAATACTACTTAAAAATACGTTTGATCAAAATGCGTGTTTAAAAGCATTTGGAATAAGATTTGTACCAAATTTGTATTTTTTTAAAAGTGTATCGATTCTCATTTAAAGTTGAATGGGAAACAAGGTATTGATTTACTCGTACAAACATATGCAATACCATCTGCTAATCTTAAAATGTCCTCAACTGCACAGTTATTTGGTGTAAAAGACATAGTTTACGTGTGTGTAACCATAATCGTTTCATGCTTGATACACTGTGAAGTCACACATGTTTGTAGTCTCCATGAAAGCAAACCACGACAAAAATTAATTTTCACAGAGTGAGTGAATTCGCTTTAGGAATGTTTTGCTGTGCAGCTGACTGTAGAGATGCGAAGACAAATTGTACCGTTAAATTGCTTGGACTTAATTGGTACTAGAGTACTGGAGAATCCAGATTATCCTACCGTCAAGTCCAGATCGTCCTATAACGAAATTCCGCTTGCCCCCACCATGAAGGTCATAATATTGTACCGGAGAGTCCAGATCATGAAGTCCTATTTATCCTGCCACGAAATTCAGATTATTGTATGCGGAATTCAAATTATCCAACATCGACCTGAGTCCTAAACTATCACTATTTTTGCGGGTCTTAGGGGCTGTTCATATGGAGGGGGGCTGTCCCGGTTGACCGGGCTGGCTCGGTTAGGCGGGGTGATTTTCATCCCGTGTTCATATAGCAGTTATTCCATCCCGCTCAGCCGAGATGAATGATTTTTTACATCATGCGTTTATTAATATTACATCCCGGTTGACCGGGATGGAGTGTTCATATGGGAAATTTTCATCCCGCCTAGCTGAGATCTCGGCAAAATCAACCGAGATCTCGGCAAGGCGGGCTGGCCCGGTTATCATATGAACACAATTTTGTTTTTCTATGTATTTCTAAAGGAAAGCGAGATCTTGCCCAACCGAGCCAGCCCGGGCAACCGGGACAGACCGCCTCCATATGAATAGCCCCTAACACAAAATGCCTTTTTAAAGATTCTTAATGCTGTAAAGTAGATTACATTTTCAACTATCTTCTTTGATTTTAACTAGTCATACCAGCCAATCATTTTTCAGAAATTAGAACGAAATTAGAGAACATTGACAAGAACTCTCGTGCCAAGTGTTGTTTTTTCTTTGTTGAAACAATGGTAATTGTGAATAGGTCCAGTCTAATAAGAACTAATTGAGAATTTAAGTCATCTTTGCGGGGAATTAAATAAAGAGATATCTCACAGTCTCTTTGTTATTGATTTTCCACTATGAATAATAGAAATTACATACAACTTCATACCTCCAAATTGGCACGAGCCAATTAGTACTTAATTGCTTGCAAAGTTTTATATCTACAAATCTCAACAGACCTAAAATATATGTCAAACTCATAGATGTCAATTATTCTCAAGATTTAAAGTTAAAGATGTTACATCGGGTTACATCAAACAAAAGATTAAAAGCATGCATCAACTACCGACTTCTATGCAGTGAAGTTTGTAGTATGAAACCTCCTGAATTCATTTAGGCCAGTGAGTCAGGAAAATTCAATTCTAGATGATTTTAAGTACCTTTAAACTGAGGGATGTAGTTGCTTAGAAATCGGTAGAAATGTATACACGTAAAGTATAGTTCATGCTGCTTCAAGTGAAAACAGCCCAAAATATGATTGGTAAGTTACCAGTGTTTTCTATTGTTACTGTTCTAATCTAAACGGAAACAGAATAATTAATTTCAAATCACTTTGAAGCTTCTAATGCCAGATGCAGTTTCTTGTTAAAGGCAACTGTTTTCTTTTCGTTCCACAAATGAATCATGTATTGTACAAAAAACATGAAATGCTCTTGAGACATCTGCTTTGAGGTTGCCTTGATGCATTGAAGGTAAGAATTAAACTGCTCACAGATGCTCGTAATTTACCGATTGAAGTCCGTTCAAACCTTTACTGCTAAAATTGGAGGAACAATTGTGTGAGAAACCATGAAACTATATCATGAAAGAAACGGGTATTCTTAAAATACCCGGATTCGCGATTCAAACAATATTCCTCTAAATTGCATGAGAAATCGTAGAATATGACTTCAGGAGCCTCTTCTAAGTGAGTGTATAATGAACACGCAGGATCCCTTTCGCCCACTCGCTGCCATTAACAATGTGGCATCCCATAAACAATGCCCATGCATTGGACAAAACCACAAGAATAAAAAGGTGGATCCTTTTTTCGATATCATCGGGTATCTTTTCGAGCAAGACGATGTTGTTGCTACATCACTCGAATGACGAAAGTGCTCTTTCATATCAATATCAAACTTTCGAGAGTGTCGAATTTGTTGACCAGTTCTCCCGAAGTAGTAAGCTCTCCCAAGTTTGGATGGATTGTAAGAGCCTTCTATGGGACAAGCGATTTCCGGTGGCACATTGAGATCATGAAGGTCCTTGACTCGGGAAAATATTCCATTTAAACATGAAAGCGCATTTGCGTCAATGGAATGACCATCAAAGAAAGTAGATGTAAAGAGACCAAGGCAAGGATTGTATTGTCGACATCGAGCAGTAAATTCTGCCACGTCTGTTTGTATGTTCTCCCCAGTTATTACTTTTTCCAAGCTTGGAAGTAATGCCAGTGGTAAAAACGACTGGAGTGAAGCATCAAAGCTTAACAAATAAAATAGCCGCGCAGTACTTTGAAGCTGATCATATGTTAACTCCTGACTGATAAATCTGCGAAGTAATTCTTTGGAATAAGACGGGAAAATGTCGATAAGGGTCTGATTTCGATGAAACAGTTGCTGCGGCGTGAGATTTCCTTCTGTAGATCTATGAAACATTGTTTCGGCAAGGTATTTCAAATGTGTTCTGGATTCACGGATAGCTCTTTCCCTATCTTTACGGTTTGAAGACTCTACAGAACCTTGAGCAGGATACGACAAGAAGCATCGATCAAATCTTCGCGTAGGTGTATGGAGGGCGTTTTCGTTAGAAGTACGTTCTACAGGATCAATAGAGCAGTTTCTTTGACAAATTCCTATTTTAGTTGCATCACATGCCAATACTTTTGGCGAATTTCCACACCAATGACAAGATGACCTGAAATCAATATTTTGATGCGAAGCCCACGAAAAGAACAGTTTCAGAAATGTTTTCGATGACATAAATGACTTTGGTGATTGGTACTGTTCGTAAGATACATTCATGATTGTACAAAAGGCAGAAAAGTTACACTTAGTGTGACATATCATATGCACGAACAGCCAGCACAGCTCTTCACCAACACAAACCATTGAAGAAATGCGAAAAATATTTTCAGAAGCACCATCCCAACGAATCACACATCTACGATTCACGCAAACCATTTTGTACACATGACCCGTCAGCGCCGAGGTTTTCGTGTAAAGAGTAGTGGCAGTGTCGAACTCAAACAGGAATTCGCCGTCAACAGTCTTTCGCCATTCAAGCTAAAAAAAAAAAACAAAAGAAAAGTTAACAAAAGCGTGATGATAACGAACTCAATCATTCACGCAATCAAAATTGTAAATGGATTTGATATTTTAAAATAACTTATTCTCCAAATCTAGCATTCTATCGTATCATATTCTATAATACTTACTTTGCATTCACAAAGTTCGGATTCACACTTTGGGTAAAAGCATTGAATAAAACTTTCATCGTGCATTGCTTGACTACACCAATGTAAACGCCGTTTACAGTTTTCTTGTAATTGAGCGTTTTTCGAATCTGCACTCACATTTCTACCATAAGGTGAATGAAATAACCACATCCCCGTATCAGGATTAAATCCATTAACCACCTAAAGTTAATGTACATAAATATTAATGGAATTTCAATGTATAGCATTAAACATAAATAAATATTAATTCATACTTGTGAGGGTTGTTCTTCAGAATTGTTATCTTCAGCATCATTGACTAGATATTCATTAACTTCATTAAAGTCCACATCTCTGTGGTCATCATCACTGTGGTCATCATCACTGTTGTCATCATCATTGTTGTCTTCATGCATAGGATTACTTTCGCTACCACCATTTAACAGTTGATGTTTGGTTTTGTTTTCAAGAGCGTACTGTCTAAAGGCTTCCAAGTGCTCACAAATATCTTGAGAACCAAAAAAGTTGATCAATTTTCTTTTCTTTGAAAAGTGCGTCTGACAAAGTCCTGAACAGCAGTTCACGAAGATGTCATTATTCACATTAGATTTGAAAAGGTGGACAAATTCGACACCACCAGAAGAACTGCGTACAGAAAATTTCTCCACGTATTTATTTGATGATCGCAAAGGAACAACTGACATACAGACTGCTTTCATCCCATCATCAATTTTGCTTGCTACTTCCTTTTTAGACGGCAGAATACTGGTACTTGTTTGGTAAGCATGATCAGTTTGGTTACCATTGATTGGGAACTAAACAAAAAAATTGAAAAAATAAGAAAGATTTTTTTAAACTGTAAAAACAAATTTTGTCTACAAAAAACTAACCTCACTAAGTATTTCAGTGAGCATACGGCAATGGCAACAAGATATACCATCCCATTCATTTTGTTCATAGGTTGCTTGCACTGTAGCCATTAACACTTTGTAACTATCACAGGTACAACTAAGATTGCTATTACCGTTGTTATCGTCAATGCTGGTAACAGTAACGTAATCGTTAAACTAAAATAGAACGAAAAATAAATTGAAAATGAGATATAAATTACCAAAGGTTTGCAACAATGAAAAAAAAAACCGTTGGAAAGAGAACATGCCTTAAAATATCCTTTTTCAGAATGATAATCATTCATTATCACCACTTGTTTAGCGTCTGTACGTAAACGCCAAAGAATTGTACCATCTGACAACAATGTATTTTTGAAAGTTTCGTAAATACTTTCCATCATTTCATTCTCTTTCTGCATTTTTTCAAATTCTTCAGTTGTTAAACCCAAATGATCCAACAAATCTTTCGACTGAAGTTGTATTTTTGGAGCAGCTTTCTTAGACTTAGTTCTCTTGACCAACAAAGTTGGGGCTACATCCAAATGGTATTTTTGATTAAGAACAAGATTCAGAATGGATTTAAGGAAATCTTGAATGGAATTAATAACATCCAAATCACCTTGTTCATATTGAATAGATAGAATGGCTAAAAAATTTTAAAATAAAATATTGAAGAACAGATGGAAAATGTTTAATAAAATTATGTAGTACTATGAGTAATTCTAGGTCATATACCATTCATAATTTGATTTCTAGGGGATTTGCCACAGGAGAGGAAATGTTCATGCATTTTGACACCATGGTTCTTTTTTGCTATCCAACGGTGAAAGTTTGGGCATGTTGAAAGAACAATGAATTGTTTGTGCAAATCCAATTCCTCTTCATTCCCATATTCTTGGGCTATACATTCAATATCAAGTCTCGCTATGTTTGGTTTTTCAAATATAAAATTCTTTATGGTGTGCTCCCATGTAGTGTGATCACCAATACCTTCAACTTTAAAGTATCTGAATAAGAAAACATTATTATAGTTTTCAAAAGGCATCTGCAGCAGATGATACAAAAAAAGGATTGTAAGAGAATTCTTACCTTCTATCTGCATTACCGCTTTCTTTAAAATACCGAGCCATTCGTTGACAATAAACAACATAACCAGGTGCATATTGTCCAAATTGTTTACGATATGTTGCATAAGCGATAGGTATTGTATTGATTATTGACCCTTTATTTGTTGTTATGAGCTTTTTGAACATCTTTGAGTTATTCACAGGTTTCATGGCTAAAATGATGAATTTCATCAGAAATCATATTGGAATTAAATTCAATTAAAAGCTAGGAAGTCACATACGTACTCTCCATAAGCCACACAATTTTTACAGTAAGTCACATACCATTAGGAGAGCCCATTCTGTAACTCTGTGCAGCAAGAATATCCCAATCGTTGTAGACATTGACCACTATGCAATTTTTGATATTATACCTTTCGACCAAATCCATAAAAAGAACACGCCAATTACTTCTGAAGAACCCATGAAAAATACCAGTCTCTATGCATCTAAAAATCAATTCATAAAAGTATAATAGAAAACTTTCATGCAAATATTTAAAGGATATGTGATGTGAAAACCAAATATATACCTTAAGTAGAGCATTAATTCTCCGTTTACTTCTAATATCAGAGGTATAGTATAAAGTATACCATCAACACAAAAAGGATAGCTGGCCAAATTTAAGAGGTTCCTTTCAGCAACAAGGGCATGTGGAGTATTCATTGCATGGTCATTTGAAATATCTTCAAGAAAAATTGTTGACTTAATAATTTCATGACATAACTCTTCGTACTTAATTGCTTCAGCACACTTCAAAAGGAGTGAACTGAATTTGTGGGTGGTAATGTTGTGACAATTATCTAAATTAAAGCAAAAATTGAATAAAAACATTGTAACAAAAGTTTCAATACTTGATGGATATGTGTTTAATGAAGAAAATGTCAAATGAAGAAAATTTGTTTCCAAAATGTGTATTGTCTTTTAGTGAAGGTAATTGATTATAAAGCTTATAAATTTGAGTTTTAACTGTATTGCTGAGTTGGATAAACAGCAAGTTTCTCAACAATTAGGATGAACTTTTACTAGATTATTTTGGAAGAAAAAACCAAAAACTATCAAATTGTAAAACTAAGAATAACATGAAGTAATAATAATCATAGTACATACTGCTTTCTTGAATATCTCCAGAAGAATCAGGGTTGTTGTCCAGAGGCTCTTGTGAAAGGGATTCCATTTAATCTGGAAACAGAAATATTATCAAATCAAATTCTTTGAAGAATTTACAGTTTACAATTTACAGTTAAAAAGAGTAAAGTTATTCTTTGGGATATGGTCATTATTCATCAACACATTTTTATCTGGTTAAGGAGTGAATACTTCTGTTGACCACACATGGTCAGAAAAAGACAATGTAATGTTTCTATTTCATATTGTTCACATGAAATATATATAAAAGAGGTATAGTATTATCCTAAATTCCATTCTTAATTAACTACTCAAAACAACCAAATAGAATTAAAATTCAAACTCCCTTAAACGCCCATTCAGCAGGAAAGAGTATGCTTGGAATGTCTTGTTGAGGTTCGACAACAATGGCCATTGCTCTGTTAGCAGATGTCTGTTCTGTATTGTCGATGTCTGTCCTGTATTGATGATGTCTATCTATACCGTCAGTTTCGTAATGATTTTCTAAATCAAAAGGTTTATTTGACCCAGTAAAAAAAAAGTTGACACAGCCAATGCAAACAGAAAGTACAATTTTTTTTGGGAAAATATTCGAAAAATGTTTTCATTATGGGGGAACTAATGGTCAATTTACTACAATCCAAATATCAAAGCAGATATAAAATTATTCTGTAAGGCCCTAATATGTTAGAGAAATTTTTCTTTGAAATTATATACAGGTTTGTAATAGAGGTGAAGAGTGAACTATATATAGTCAAATTATAAAAAATAGATACTTGTAGTATTGATGCTTATTGTTATCATTCAACTTGATAATATGAACGATATAGCAAATGACTAATATGTGTAGTTCAAGAGAAACTTGAAACAGCCAGGAAATGTTTCCCTGCCATTCACCACTAACTTTTCACTAGAGTAACTACTATTTATTCACTAATATATTGAATTCACAGAAATTTGAAAATAATGTCATTTCTCACACGCAATCTATAATATACAGGCATACACTTGACTTCTTATTAGCCCAACTAAGGCACATTTTCATCCACTAATCAGAATTAGTTCCAGAAGGGGCAGTTCGATTTTAATGTAATCACTGGATGAATGCCCCAAGTGCCAACCATTAACAATTCATTACGGGTTTTAGATGATATAGTAATAATATAATTCATCAGAATAGTAACACAACATGCAATGCAAATTATTCGGAGTATCAATCTCAAAAAATTAGAGAAATGAGTGCCCAGAGAAGCATGTAAACATTTATTCATACCAAGTTATTTAGGTAATCCTTATAGTTCGTCTCCTCCAACCAACTGCTTAAAATCTCGAAAAATATCTCGAAAATATAATCGGCGTCTACTAAATGTAACTAAGAAGTGAAAAGCAGAACGAGAGAGCCAGCAACAGTACTACAAGAGAAATTTCAAGAAATCGGAATACCACCACGTGCAACTGATTCGCCACTTCGGATGCAATGTTGTTTCTAGAAAACACTCTCTGAAATGACGGAACCAATCAAAATACGATATAGCTACTATGATGTAATGTTTTATAGAAGCGGAATAGGACATTTCGCAACCCTCTTATATGAAAAATTCTTCATCAATCAAAATTTTACTCTCATTGAGGACATTTTGCGGTTTCCTTTGAAGATTAGAGAAATCATTCTTATCTAATCGTTAGCCGAAAAATAAAAATATCAAAAAATTTTGATTTCAAAAGTTAAATGGTTTTCTATTATTCTTTACTGTTAAGAATAGTTTTCTAGCTTTTTGTTTACAAAATGTTTTAGTATGATTTAAAGTTACAAGAAGAAACCAAAAGTGAATGTGCATGGTTTGAAAGTTTGTTTTTGTATGATAAATATGTGCACTGACGCTTATGAGCTATTTTTTTTCGAGATGTCTGAAGTAAACGAAAGGTATTTTCAATCTACGAAGACTCGACCCTCTAAGAATGTGTATGGTGGGTATGGTAAGTATTGTTGTATGCCTGGTTGTAAAAGTGGATACCACAGATAGTTTAAAACGAAACTCTGGTATATCATTATTCCAAATACCAAGCAAAGACCAGATCTGACAAAACGCGTTTGATTAAAGCAATATACCCAGCGGGCACAAAGACGTCGTAAAGACGTCGCAAAATGGTCGCGAAGTGGGAATCTCAAAAGACGTCCCAATTACATCTTCATTGAGACGTCTCGATGACATCCCAACGACATCGTAACGACGTCGCAGGATTATGAAATTTACTCTTTCAAAAACTGTAATAGGCCACAGGCGGACCCGAACCTGGAACCTCTGGTGTGCCAGCCGAACTCGTAACCGTTATGCCACCGCTGCTTGTTGTCAAGACGTTTAAAAACATTTATAATAAAATATTTCTATACAGACTGATTGCTTTTGAAAGTTTATAATTGTTTCGAAGATCGTTATTGAATCTGCACAGAGACGTCCCAAAAAACGTCGTAAAAAGATCCCAATTGCGACGTCCCGTTTCAGACGTCCCTACGACGTCCCAAAATGATCTTAAGTTTATAATTGTTTCGAAGGTCGTTATTCAATCCGTATAAAGACGTCCAAAAAACTTCGTAAAAGGATCCCAATTGTGACGTCCCGTTTCAGACGTCCCTACGACGTCGCAAAATGATCTGGAAAGCAAACGACCATTTTACGATTAAAATGAGACGTCTCAAAGACGTCTTGTGCCCGCTGGGTACCTTCTCGGTTAAAATTTCGTCAGTGAAAAGTGACGAAATTTGAAAAAAAATTCGTCACTTTTCACCGGCGAGATTTTATAACCGACGAAGTGTTTTGACCGACGAAATTTTATAACCGACGAAAAATTTTGACCGACGAAATTTTTCACTGACGAGAGTGATTTTGATTTTGAAATTGACCTTGAAATAGAAAGTATTAGTACTAAGGTACTAGAAGAGAAGAAGAAGCGAAGAATGTCTTGAAAATGAAGAAAAAAACACTTGTATTACTATTGATTAGCATTTGTTTTTTCAAATATAAGTAAAAAAACTAAAAAGCTGTTTCTTCCGAAAGAGGGTTAAAACTTTTCGTCGATTAAAAGTGACGAAATTTTAGAAAAAATTCGTCACTTTTCGCCGGCGAAATTTTTTAACCGACGAAAAATTTTCACCGACGAAATTTTAACCGACAAGGTATATAAGTAATCAAAAGAAAAGGGCTACTGATACATTTGCCAAAGACAGAAAACAAAATACATTTGTGAGTCATGAGTCATTTTAAAGTCCATGACATAAAAGTTCCGCATGGTGTTGGACGAAAAACAGTCATTCTATGTTTCCGTTTATATTAAAATCCAATGATTCTGTTAGAGTACCAAAGTCTCTTAAGGTGGATTCATCCTAACTCAAATCACATTTTAAGTCAAAATTTGAAAAATGTGATTTTTTCTGAATGTGCTTTCTTATACATCTATTTTATTCAAAATTTATCGCAGAATCAGAATATCGCATTCATTTTGGCTCAATATTGACAGTTAAACTAATAAATTGATTTTATTGAAGGTCGTTAAAAAAATTAGGCAAAAAAAATTGAAAAAATTGTTTGGGGTAAGATTTATTAGTAGAGTGTGTTTGCAGTTTGAGAGACTTTCTCCGTTTGGTTTTCCGTCCTTCCGTAAAATGAATATGTCTACTTTGCTCTGATGACATTGTATTCATGTAAAAAGCACGAATATATCAAGAAAAGAGTCTGATATTCTGACAAGAAGCCGGAAGCACAGTTTGTGAACATCCTGCATTGCATTTTTACACTTTGTTATCTGTTTTGAACGGATAAAGATACCCCAAATCAAAGGAGAAGCATCTGTTCAATAGCTTCATACTATCGCAATTCAACTATGCCCCGGTAATATGGATGTTCTGCAACAAAACTGCATATTCTAAAATTTTAACAATACATAAACGATCTCTTAGGGCTTTACTCCTAGATTATGAAAGTAGCTACACAGAATTACTCACTCTGGCAGAAACCTCCAGCATCCACGAATTTCACTTACAATTTTTAGTCACCGAAATTTTCAAAACCAAAGCCAATATTGGCCCTACCTTCATGCAGGAGTTTTTTATTCCTAAACAAGTTAAGTATAATTTTCGCACTAATGATCTTTTGTCACTGCCTGCTACGAGAACAACAAAATTTGGTACGTCCTCCTTCATATTTCGTGGAAGTCTACTATGGAATTCTCTGCCGGATTGGGTTAAAGATTCTGAGAACAATGTAAATTCCTTTAAATCATCTATCAGAAAACTGAACCTTAGTAAGCGGTGCAGTTGCAGAATATGCCAAAATTAAACATTTTCATTTTTTACAATTTTTGTTCCAATTTTGTAATTTTGTTGGTGTAAATTAGTTTATTTGATTTTTCTTTTAACTGCGGCAAACCAACGTTAAATAAATGATTCAATTCAATTCAATTCAAAGAGGCACTGGAAATACTGGCAGTTGTTCAAAGGCAAGCAGTAAGAAATATTATTCGAAAAAGCGAAAGTATCATGGGAAGAAGTCCATCCAGCAATGATGTGCTGATGTAAAAACTGTTTATGGCAAAAAGATAATCACGATGAAACTACTAAATCATCTGAAGCGGTAACTATGTCAGCCTCTGCTTCAAAAATCATTGACATTGAAATACAAAGTGCTCCTGTGTCATCATTATTATCAAAATTACCAATATTGGGATACCGATTGATTGATCGATGACGATGTTTCCATTTTAGCAAATGTTTTTAGTTCGCTTTGCTGTCCTGAATGAAAAGATGTGAAATCCCTTGAACTCTGTGACATTGATGTAAAGAAGAAGGTTTTAGCAAGATTAACTGAAATGTAGAACTTTGTGCATACACAAAATCGTTTTTTCACCTCAAAGCAACTTGGATTATCAGAAAAGAAACACAAAGATGGTCGAAAGTTTTATGACGTAAACGTCAGAACTGTTTATGCACGTAGACAAGTTGGAGTTGGACATGACATTTAAAGAAGCTTTGTTGTTTTTTTTAAATATACCATCACCCATACTCCCTAACAGTTATGAAAAGATTTCTAAAGATTCAAGGAATCTGCCAAAATGTACCAGAGAAGTATGTCCACAACAGCTTCATCTATATGTGGAGACGCTTTGTCTGATGTGAGTGTGTCAGTAGAGGTTGGACCTCTATATGATGAGCAGTTACTGCTGTTTGCATTGATAGTGGCAAGGTTTACCGTATGTCTGCAACACAGCTGAAAAAGCGAAAAATTTTAAGAAATTTAAGAAAGACAACTCAAGATAAAAACATTGATATGGAAAGATCTACATATGAAGCTGGAGGATTCTAGATGAAGTCTTATTGATAGTTTTTAATATTTTTCATATACTTAGATCTTATATTGATTTTTACGGTTTTTTTATGTTTTTCACATTTCATCTGAGCCGGTCGGCTCATAATTTTTGAACGGCTGGTCCAATTTGCTTCATTTTTTCAGGAAATGTTTCTTAAACACTAAGTATGTTCTAAAAACTCAAGTTAAGCAATTATCTTAATT